>KN840561.1:0-82499 GCA_000832265.1 Phlebiopsis gigantea 11061_1 CR5-6
CCGGCGGACACGCCCGCCGACGAGGGCAGGGTGCTCACGCAGAAGGAGCGGGCGGCGCCGCGGCGCGCGCGCAGCAGCGACGCAAAGACGCAGGCGGGCGCGGCGTCGCTCGGGCGCGCGGGCAGGGACGTCGCATCGGCGTCGTTTGGGCCCTTGTCATCCGCAGTTTGAGTTTCCTTTCTCGCGGTTCTCTTCCCTGCGTCGAGACCCCTGTTGGCGATGGGTGTCCGCGTGCGCCCCTAACTTACGCTCCCTCCGAGGTGCTCATGCACTCTGTCTCCCATTTAATGTGTAGTTACTAGATGTACACCACGCCCCCGCCTCCTGTGCTCGCCCCGTTCGTACATACACCCCAATATCACATGACGTCGCCCCGAGAGAACCCCAGCCCTGGCGAGGCTAATCGATGCGCCCATCACGCGTGCTGTAGATCCTACCATTGAACACCGCCTCCCAAGGCCCGCGTTCCCAGGGTCGCCGACTCGTGGTGCGGGGCAACGCAGGCCTGCGCACCCGGCGCGCACGCTCTACGCTACGCCCGGGAGCAGGGCACGGCGCGACACTAGCAGGCGCGGCCGCGGCGGGGCGGGCAGCGAGCGACTCCGCACCGCGCCCGACGGCGACGAGATCGGCGTCGGGCGATGGGGGGTGGTGGTCCCTGCGCGCGCGTGACGACGCGCCTCCTCCCGCGTCGACGGTGCTGGCGCCCCCGGCGCCCGTGGGGGTGGTCGCGCGACGGGCGCGTGGGGCGGCTTCGACGCGCCGACGGCGTCCAGAATACTAGACGGTTAATGAGTTTCGGGGTGCCTGGGCGCACGCGCGCACGGGACCCGCGCGCATGCTGGCGGCGTACGTCAACTGCGACAACGCCCCAGTAGAAGCGGCTCCCGGCGAGGGGTGCGGATGACCTCTCCCCATCGATCAGGTGGCTCGAACGCAGCGGCTTCCCGTCGTTGCGTGCGGCGCCCTCGCTTAGCGGAGACCGCCCGGCCATCGCGCGCGACAACACTGGGCTTGCGAGCTTCATGCTAGTAGCGGTACTGGGGCTTCGTCATAGAACCGAGACGACGCGCTTCCAAATGAAGATCAGGCCATAAATGAACACTCACGTACTTCGAAGGTGTCTCGTCCCCACGGCGAGCATCATCGAGATGTTCATGGAATTTCCAGCCTGCGTCGGGATGGTGTGCTGGGATAGCATAAAGTAGAATACAAAGCCCACCCTGCAGGCTGTTATCAGCACGTAGTGTCAATTTGTAGGGCACAGACCACGACCTTCTGGGCCAAACGACCGTTCTACCCGAGTCTATTCATCTGCGTCTTCGCACCCTTCAACTTCCCCCCGACCCGGTCCACCTCTCCCGTCAGATCATCCAGCATCTCGTTCTGCACTTCGATCTCCTGCCCAATCGCTACGCCGAGCTGTTTCTGACGGTGCAGAATCGCAGACAGCTGAGACAGCTGCGCGTCCTGATGGTCCATCTGCGTCTGCTGGAGCTGCACGAGGCCTTGGTCGTCCAGGGGGCGCGTCTGCTCGGTCTCCCTGGGCTGCCCACCGAACACCCTCGTAATCGGCCTCTGGAATCCCGCGGCAGGCTTCCCCGAGGGGCTGCTGAGCAGCGCAGCCCTGTCCGCCTCCGCGGCGGGGTCCCGCTCCGCCGGCGCGCCGACGCCGCGCGAGGTCAGCCGCGCGACGGTGACGACCCTCGCGAGCTTCGCGCACTCGTCGCGCAGGCGGCCGACCATGTCCCGCCGCCGCTGCAGCTCGCCCTCGCTCATGCCCGCGAGCGCGAGGTCCCGCACGCCGTCGTCGAGCACGCCGACGCGCGCGAGCGCCGCGGCGAGCTTCTTCTTCGCCTGCACGTTCGCCTGGTGCGAGCCGCCGACGTCGCCCATGTCCGCGAGCGCGTCGCGCTTGTTCACGTCCGCGCGGACGTCGCGCATGCGCGCCTGCAGGTCCGTGTGCTCGTCGAGCCACGCCGACGACGTGAGCGGCGCCGACCCGCCCCCGCCCTCGCTGCCGCCGCCGTGGGCCTTCCCGACGGGCACGCCGAGAAAGTCGCGGAAGGCGAAGGCGTCGCGCCACCGGTCGTCCCTTGCGCCGAGGATCGCGCGCAGGTACCGCTCGAGGCCCGCGCGGCGCTCGTCGAGGACGGCGGGGTTGCTGTGGGAGCGGAACATGCTGAGGGCGTGTTTCGGGGGCAGCTCGGCGGGCGGCGGCGCGCCGGTCGACTTGGTGAGCTCCGTGTGCAGGTCGGCGAACTCGGAGTAGCGGCGCCACATCTGCCACGACCGCACAGAGGCCTGGATCTCTATGCGGTAGACGGTGTGTGGTTTCGGCGACGGGCGTTCTTCGTAGGCCCGGACGTATATCGCCTGGATTACGGTGCTCATGAAAGGCGAGGTCGTGAAGATCGTGATAGTCCGTCCAGAGTCAGAGAAAATAGTGGGGAAATGGTATAGGGAGTGAAACGGCAAGTATGTAGCGTGTTGCAAGCAAGCTGCAAAGCCCCGTTTTGGTCAGTTTGTTCGGTGATGGCCCGTTCCAAATTTGGAGCGCCTTTGCCTAAATGACGCCAGTATCACACCCAAATATCTGTCAATTGGCGGCACATTTGGATATACTGGACAACGTTTTCCGAGTCTTCAAGTCTTCACAAGAGAAGTCGACGAGCTCTTGGAAGGGGGCTCTATCGGAAATAACCCTCGATGAGAGGATACATGAAGTCCTTCTGACGGATGGAAACGTTTGGGGTAGATTTGCCTGTGGAAGTGCTCGTTTCGCTCCACATGATACTGAGCGTACTCGTTGTCTAGATCCGGCTACACGGCTGTTAACCCACAGCCCCTACGATCGTGAAGATGGGCGCAATATTCAAGGGCGCACGCAATGGTGGACGGAATTCTTCAACATCGTGACCCGCACTGAAGTGCAAGGAGGTGCCGAGCAACATCCACGGAGCACACCAGACCACCTTTTGGAGCCAGTGGAGGGTCTTGGGGCCCACCTCATGTACACAATTGCCCGACGAGGATCTCTCAGCAAAAGTGTCACGTCAGTCTCCCGCCTTTCCTGTCGTCAAGTCTGCGATCAAATTGCTGCTAAGGATAAAGAGGCTTCCTGGCTGGCCGACGATGCTCCACACGTCAGGATGTTCTGCTTTCAGCATTCACAAAATGTGACGACCATGCCTCCACGCCACCGTTGCCCTCGGGACTGTCTACCGCCCAGGATACCACCAGTGCCTCAGGTCCGTCGACAGGGCAAACGCCCGTGGCACAGTTGACGTCGACCTTGTCGTGAAGAGGTACATATGGCCTTTATCGAAGTTACACGTAGTAAACATGAACCTAGCAGCGCTGCTTATGCCACTCAACTGGCCGCGCACGCACCCAAAAGGCAGCTCGGTCTCACAACAAACTGCTGCCCGCCATCGTCCGGGTTGCAACATGTCATCTATGCAGCGGCTCTGAGGAAGAGCTTACCCGAGTCATCCTGGGGTAAGATAGAGAAAGTTCCTGGATTGAGTTCGTCAATGAGACGACTCGCAGAGCCTGAGATCCATGAGGTCGACATCGTAAAGAGATCGTATCGTGTGCATTACACGTGAAATCTGTATTCGTTGCTGTAGACAGTCCGCGATATCCGCAAGAGGGCAATGATGGCTGTTGAAGCTAAGGGCCAAATCCAAATCGGCGACGCCCAACGAATCAAATATTCACGGGAGAGGCGCATCAAGACGGCGCATCAACTGTCCGGTCCGGCGGACTTCAATGCTGGGTCATTAGTCGCGGTGACGTGTTCTGTTTTTATGGGCGAGTGTACCACATGTTTCATTACATGATCTCAAAGAATGCTGTTGACTGTTGTTGACGCACGCAGAGCCGATGTCTCGACACAGTAGTCAGTGACATCAGTTCGAAAAGGTGCCGTACAAACTATTCTACAACGCATCTGCCCCGAGTAATTTACATTCGACGAAACAAAGCTACAAACGAACAAGGATCCAACTCATCGTGCGTCTGCCGTCAGGTTCAAACGGGGGAGAAAAACGCTTCTGCACGAGAGAACAGCGCTCCGACATCGATACTCAGAGTTTGCGCTTGAATGAACCCCGTCGCCTTCTCCACAAGGCCCTCCAGCAGCTCCGGCTGGTCCTTCATGTGCTGCCTCAAATAAGCGATAGCCAAAGCCGTGGCCCAGACCTTCTCCGATACCCCGAGTGCCTGCGCCTCCGCGAGCGACATGCTCCCGCCAAGAAGTGTTACCAGTCGATCGTTCGGAGGGAAGGAGCCGTCGAAGGACTGGAGGCGGATGAGCGCCATAACTCGGTCTTCCGTCTCCTGAAGGGTGTTCCCCCCGCTGCCGTCCTCACAGTCCGCCTCCACGTCGAGGGAGCGATGCACAGAGTGTTTCGCCACTCCCTTACGCTTCTTCTTGAGCCTAATGTCTATCTCGTATTCGTCCGCGTCGGACGCTGGCACTTTCACGGCAGGAGAAGGAGAAGAAGGTTGCGGCACCGGCGGAGGAGCAGCTGGAGCTGGAGGTGGTAGGTGCGCAAGATGGTGTGACGTTCTAGCCGAACGCGGAGCGGGGGGCGGGGCAGGGGCACCTGGAGAGCCGATGGTCACGAATCCCGAAGCTGGGGGCGGAGGCCCGGTAGGTTGAGCAATACCTAATCCGATAGAATGTGCTTGTATCGAAGCGGGGGGTTTGCCACGGTATGAAGAGTACCCCCTCGAGTGCACTGGAGGTGGAGAGCTACTACCAACGTGCGGTGAAGGAGGAATAGACATCGAGTGGCGCCGCGTCTGTCTGAACGGGTTGTACGAGGAGTACTCCTCTTCGACAGGCTTTTCGGAATAATTATCGCCCCTTGTACGCTTGTCCACGGCAACGAACGACGTGTAATTGGAAGCCAGCTGGTATTGCACGCCGAGGCGAATGACGAGGGCCTTTGCATCCGAGGTCAACAGATGCCGGTTGCTGTCTTCTATGTCCATGATTGCACGCCGGGCAGCCAGGGTCTGAATAAGCGGCTGGGGATAGTGTTCAGGAGGGAACTCGACGAGCTGGACGGGGACAGGGAACTGCAGAACCTCTCCCTGTCCGTCCCTCTGTGCACGGATGACGACCTCGCTCGGCGGCCTGAACGACGGGTCCTCGATCAAGGCAAATACAGCGAAGCGATTTCCGGGATAGATGGCAGAGATTTCCGCGGGAGCTTGGCGCACAGTCTTCAATTCTGTGCTGCCAGTACGATAGGCCTCGACTAGGTCGTTGCGCACACCCCAGTCGACGATGATGTTGCTAAGGATGTACGTCCGGCTGGCTCGTACGAGCCTCGAGCACTTGCCGATGATGGTCTCTGCTGTCGTGGCCATGAGACAGAGTCCGCTGCCGGCCCTCGCCATGCCTTCGCATAGAGCAGACGACGTGGTCTCGCCGATGCCGAGGGTGAAAACCCGAACGGGCGCACTTTTCACAGCAGAGGCGACAGCTTGCTCTACTGGTTCGATCGTTTTGTCGATGTTATGAGCCTAGGACGAAGGACGATGGGTCAGGACGTAAGATCTTCACTGGGAATAGAGTACACTGACCTCGCCGTCTGTGAGTACGAACACCGAGGTTGGAATATTATTGTTGCGCAGTGAGAACACCTGCTGCAGAGCACTACGCATTTTCGTCCCGCCATAATTCGCGCTCATCTCGTCGATGTATCGTGTCTTTTGATAGGGTGTGTTAGGCAGAATGTCAAGTAGGCATGCGAGGATAACTTACAGCTCGTATCATACTGTGTTCATCATACCGGACGCTCTCGCCCCACAGACTATCGGAGCGCGTGCCAAAGCTGACAATGTTGAACCACGTCCCCTGCGTAGGAAGGGAGCGGAGCAGCATGACCAACGCGCGCTTCGCGGTCTCGATCCTCTGGCCGCCCATGCTGCCGCTACGGTCGACGAGGAAGATGTACTCCTGCTCGGGTACCGGCGGTAAGTTGAACTTGGGCACGATGTTGAGCTGTATCGCGAGGCTTCCATTCGGTGCGCGCGGCGCATCTAGGCCCTCCGCGGTGACGACGAGCACAAAGTCTTGCGTTAGGAAGTCGGATGATGTGTAATTTGCTGTCCGCGCAGCGTGCGAGATACCACTGGGTCCAGTCACAACGGATGGATGTGTCGGGCTCGCGACCTTCTTTACCACGCCTTGCATACGGACGTCCACAGAGATGCGGATACGATGTGGCGGGACTGTTTGGGCTCCAGCCATGCCCGAAGGAGGAGACCCGTATCGCATGCCGATATACATAGGCAGCTGCAGACGGACTTGATCGGAGGAGTCGTCATCCATGAGATTGAGAACGTACTGGGATGACGAGGCTAGTCAGTACATGAAACCAATAGGTGGGGTAATCACATACTGTTATCTTTGTTGTGACCATTTGATGAGCGGGGAGCGCTCCTAGGGAGATGGAGAAAACTACAGTGGATGTCAATGTTGCACATAGCCATAACTATGACAGTTACCTACTGTCGTCTGTGACATGCTCGACGAGCCCAGTCAAGTATCCTTGACGGATTGCGGCTTGGTGCGCGCGCTTTGCCTCCTCATTCTCCTTCACAACAGCGGTGATTACGGTGCCATCTGCCGCGACCATCTCGAAGCCACAGACAGCAGCCCGAGAAGGTACGGGAAAGACATACTTCGCCTGCAAAAGTCCTGATGGCGAGTAGTGCCAGAAGTGCTGCGTGATGGTCACGCGGGTAGAGACTAGAGACCATCATAAACAAAGACAACATGCGCAAATCGGATGACATACGCACCATCGACGACGTCGGCGTGCACCTCGGTCCGTTCAAGAGGCAGGTAGACGTCGCTGCCTGCATCGATGTGAACGATCCCACAAGGCTTGTCGGATTTGAGCTGCATCACGCTGAAGATATCGAAACAACAAACTGGAAACCCTCTTTATACCCAGGATACGGCAAAAATGAGATACCGCAGGATATCTGAGCTGTGCTCAGGAGTCATGAATTAATCAAGGGTCACGGTGTGAAGAATGTCCCTACGCATAGACTTGATGCACATATGCACAGGCCTAGAGCTCTTGGTATTCCCCTAGTCAACTCGTAGATGTACTCAGATCGTCAGCGTAGTGATTACGATGCTCTCGAGTGGCCGTCAGTGACATAATCGTGCTTGGTACTAGGCCAATTTCGTGAATAGCTTGCGGAAGCTACATCAGGGTCTGAACGAGAGACTTACCTCAGACCACGAGAGATACTGGTACGCCATTCGCTAGGGGTATGCCTTGACTGTGCGAAAAGAGCGTGTTCATCGTGTTGCACAGCCTGCAAGTCATGATCAGAGTCAGGTTCAAACCGTGAGGCGCCTATAATAACTCATATATTACCCATATCGACCCAAAGTCAGTAATGATTTCATTTGGCTCTGGGTCGNTAAGCCTGGTCAGCTCACGAAATCAATCAGTGGGGTGGACGCATACGGTTATCTTTGTGGTCACCATTTGCTGTGCGGGCAGGGCGCCGAGAGAGAGAGAGAAAACTAAGAGGACGTCAATGGTATACGCGGCTATGACCATGTAACTACACCTACTATCGTCTGTGACGTGCTCGACGAGCCCAGTCATGTGTCCTTGACGAATCGCGGCCTGATGTTCGCGCTTTGCTTCCTCCTTTTCTTTCACAACAGCGGTGATGACAGTACCGTCGGCCGCAACCATCTCAAAGCCACAGACGGCAGCGCGGGAGGGCACGGGAAAGACATACTTTGCCCGCGACGGGCGTGAGGGCGAGTACTGCCAGAAGTGCTGGGTGATGGTCACGAGAGCAGAGACTGTACACAGACTGTTGTGAGCAACGGTATGCTGCATGGCTTGGTAGAGGTACGCACCGTCGACGACGTCGGCGTGGACCTCGGTCTGCTCGAGAGGCAAGTAGAGGTCGCTGCCTGCATCGACGTGCACGATACCACAAGGCTTGTCAGAATTGAGCTGCATAAGGTTGAGGACGTAGAAGCAAGTTCTCGAAATTGGAGGCCCCCTTTATACCTGGGGTACAGCAAAAGTGACAGGCCGCAAGATATGTGGGCTGTGCTTGGGGAGTCACGGAGCCAGGGTCGTTCAGACTTCCCCGCACTGCCGCATTAAATTGATGCGCAGATCCATGACGCTTGGCATAACGCTTCGTAGATCTACGAACTGTGAGGATCAGCGTAGCAACTCCAACTTGAAGGCTTTTGAAAGACACCAGCGCAGTTGGATGCGGCGTGGCCAAGCTCGCGAGTAGCTGGGAAAGCTGAGGGTTTGGGTGAATGATAGCGTGTACCAATATATTGTTGCGCTTTTTGCTCCTGGAATGCGCTGCACAGCAAGTCGGAGTCAGGTTCAGACCGTGCAGCGCCTATTTGGCTCCCTTCCAAATTCGAAGGAGGTGTTTGTCTGATCTCCGCTCCAATGTGATAATTCATAAATAATGTACGAACGGATGCATATGGTTTTCTGTTATGCTTAATTCTTCCCACCTCAGAGCTGCTTTGTAGAGCTTCCATGACTCTGACTCCGGGAGCACGAAAAGCTCTATGATCACGTGCACGGAAGCAGCTAGACCGAGACGTTGGCAAAATCGCGGTCACTACCTGGTCTGGCGGCTGATGCCACTGCCAGCTGGGGACATGTTTACAGTATCTTAACGTGGTAACTGCTACTGCCACTTGATACGAGACAGCAGCTTCGACCTAAATGGGCTTGAACTTGACGCCAAACGCTTGGCAATTTCCCTTCAGTCAAGGTCTACCTGGCTCGTAAATTGATATAATCTCAATAACACTCTGTATATGCGATTTTTCCAGCACATTTTTTTTCATGCAACGTAATATTTCCCTATAATATGCATACCAGGAGCTAAATAGATGTCCTATATGTACGTTAATCCGAGCGTGTTGGGTTGAAACAGCCCCAGACAAACGCTTGCCGTGCGTCAGTTAGTTGTGGCAAACGTAAAGTCCGTTTGAGCAAGCCCGAAAGTTGGAAGCGCCGAGTTATACACCGTGTAGAACCGCTCGATGAACGTGAAGCCGTTGACGAAGTCGAAGCCCTGTCCACTGGGCGCACCAATGTCTGAGACGATCACATAAATCGAATCAGCGTTTCCTCCGATGGCAGTGTTCAGCTGTTGTGCAGGCGACGTCAGAGCAAGATGCATGGGTCAGAATCTACATTACATACGGATCGCGGCCAGATTTGAGCGTTGGCCGTGAATTCATAGGAGACCTGTTCACAAAATGTTATGATCACCCAATTCTACGCTCAATTTAAAAGATAATCACTCCATTTATATTGAAGAATAAGCTTCCCAAGGTGGCAAACTGAGCAGGGGTAATCTTGAGAAGTCCGGTTTCGCTGTCGAGTACCGCGCCAACAGCGGCTTTATAGCGAGTGAACGCGTCTATCACGGGATTGTGTTACAGCATGTACATGTCTCCTCTTTGGACCTACCATACGCACCTGTGGCAAGCAGGACCAACGTAGTACTGGCATCTACGATACCAGCCGTCTCGGGGAGGATCTCCACAACTGGGGACGTTCCGAGAGTCACTTGCTGATTAATGCCAATGAATTGACTCGCCGGAGATGTAGAAGTAATTGCTCTGGAGAATTGATAAGCGAGAGTAATACTGATGCCTCGACGTGTACATTACTGACACAGTCTGGATCTGTCCAACTATCTTGCTCGAATCTACGCCGCCAAAGCTGAGCTCTCCGTTGGTAATGGAAAGTGACGTAGTGGGTTGAAAGTAAATTCCGACTTCCTCGACATTTAGCTGACCTTGCGAAAATGCGTTGTTCACAATGCTTGGGTTTACCGGAAAGCCGGACTCTAAATAGACCGTTAGCCTGAGCTTTGATACGTAATATTCGTATAATCCACCATCGCTGAGAATCGAGCCAAGTCTGGAGTTACCATGGTGAGACGCAAGCAATCTTCGATGTTTAAATCAAACATACCCAAGTCCCCCATCGCTACCGAAACCACTCAAAGTCGTTTCAGACACAGCAACGAACTGGTCAGGAACAACCATTTGGCCAACCGTTACTGTGTCGAAGAATCCCGCCGCTGTATACAGAAGTAAGCGCGTGTCAAGGGCCGGTTCAAGACACTGTCTTACCCTGTATAGTTGTCCCATCCGCGTCGATAATCTGAATTACTATGATAGCCAATCTCCATGACCAGAGGAAGGCAGAAGCATACCACAGTGTCTCCAGCGCTCATGGAGGTGGAAGTGTGGACGTACGGCTTCCCTCCGCCAACCCAAGTGACCGCACTACTTGTATCAACAAGTAAAGAGTCTATAAACGAACACGCCTTTGATGAGAAACTGTCAGTTTACTATGAAGATAGTCAGATGACTGACATATAGTCGCAGGACTGCCGATCCCGACCTATCATGTGGTAATCATTAGAGAACCTGAGTCTGGAGAGGTTCAGGAAGTTCGGTATACTCACAGAAACACTGTATGAGACCGCCTCATTGGTGATAGGTGCGGAAAATACGGAGCGTTTGGTGCTCTTGCTTGCGTCGCTCGCGATTTGTGACTTGAGCAGTTTGATTCTCGACCGATCAGCCTCAGCGATGTTCGCAATCCCCGTAGAATTAAAGCGGCGAGCTAGCGGTAAAGTAACCGCACTGGCGAATGTAGCGAGCGGAGTCGCTGAGGAGGATATGGTAAAGAGAAGTACAGCTCCAAGCGCAAAAACGTGCCACATTTTGCAACGCTACAAGGGCGGACGGGGACCTGACTAGATATACGCCTCATGTGTGAACATAAGTGATCGCCGTACTAGTTGGCCGCTGTCAAAAGCGTTGAGCAAAATGTTCAGCTGAGAAATCGTCATCTCACCATCGGCACTTGAAGTCACGCCTGCGATGTGTATATGACAGGCCGGCGTCATACTAGCGGCTTTCGAGACCAATCTTCGAGAACATGCAACGCTGAGAACATATCCCTCATCTTCGAGCAGCCATACACTAGAGCAACTTGAACGCATATGAGCTTTCGAAAAAAGACCCCTCGGTACTGAGTAAGTACTGGTCTTGAGCTGTATCCGTCCTGACAAGGTGGCAGGTATCAACGTTGCATCTCAAGGGCCCAAGCTCAAGGTTTGCGGCTCGACAGCTGACTCACGGCGGGGTATGGCCGACACAAGGAACACATGCCGCACATCTTCAACCCTCTCACCTTCAAGTCTCTGGCACGCGACAAGGCGAGGACTCGCGTCCCATATCTTTCCCTTAGACGATGGCACATGTCGAAGTGTATGGTCAGTGGCTGGGAGCCAGAGATGGCTGAGAGAGCAGAAAACTTCTCTCGACAAGGGGGTCACCCCAGTTCCTCTGAAAGCACTGACAAAATAGGACAAAGCGCGTGAGATTCGAAGTCGTCGACTTTGATGATTTGTCAACCACGTCGCAAGAATTCAGCTATGGATACGCATGCTCGGTAGCATGATCAAGTGGAGCATCATTTTATGGCGAAGATCCATGTCTGGACTTGATGGTGTTCAACTTGGAATGCAGTCGACTGAGCCTACCCTCGAAAATTCAGCAAGACTAAATATGACGAGATGTAGATACCTGGTGTACCTGCACATTCGGGATCCCATTTTATCAATTGTGTCTGGATTCTGATTTGAGAGGAGACAAAAGGACATGGACTACTTTCAAGGGCAGTTCATGTGAGAGGGAAAGAAACGAACAGGGGTTCTCGGGGTCCATCAATACGAACGCCTGACTCATATGAGCTAGGACCCCGCTGACCTGGGGTTCGCGTCTGCGCATTGGCGAAACGTCGGCCTACACGTTACGCTCTAACGCAACAGGTACCCCGTCCTCGCCTCTGTGCACGACGTTGAAACACCATGTTGCGTCTACGAACAGCATGCTACCCTCGCGCTGTGCGTCCCGTGATGCTCGCCCGAGGGTTTGCGAGCAGTCTCTCGCGGTATCGTGAGTAGCTTGAGTCTAGTTATCGCGTGCGGTGCTGACGGAGTTCTGAATTACCCCTGGATCGCTCATGGCGGGCTTATATGCGTATATCCACCTCTCATCGACAATTCTTGCTTTACTATGGGTGCAGAGAACAAAATTGTGGTCAAGAACCCGGTCGTAGAATTGGATGGAGACGAGATGACCCGTATTATCTGGAAGAAAATTAGGGAAGAGGTGCGAGCTCTAATAAGCACAAGTTGAAGTCCAGGAGGTGGTTAACCGTACTGCTTAGCTCATTCTCCCTTATCTCCAACTGGACATCAAGTACTATGACCTCGGCATGGAAAGCCGCGACGCGGTAAGTCTTCCGATCATTTCTTTATGATTCGACCTCATGCCTGCCTAGACTAGCGACAAAATCACAGTCGAGTCTGCAGAGGCAATCCTCAAGCATGGTGTAGGCATCAAGTGCGCAACTATCACGCCAGACGAGGCTCGTGTAGAGGAGTTCAAGCTGAAGGAGATGTGGAAGAGTCCCAACGGTACCATTCGAAATATCCTCGGTGGCACCGTCTTCCGCGAGCCCATCATCCTGAAGCGTATTCCTCGCCCGGTCCCGGGCTGGAAGAACCCCATCGTCATCGGCCGTCACGCGTTCGGCGACCAGGTACTGCACCATCCCTTCTCCGCCCTTGAGTCGACATTAAGAGACTTTTAGTATCGTTCGACCGACTTTGTCGCTCCAGGACCAGGAAAGATTCAATTGGTCTACACTCCGACTGACGGGGGTGCACCTGTCACCATGAATGTCTACGACTTCAAGGGCAAGGGTGTTGCCATGGCCATGTACAACACCGATGAAGTACGTGGTGCGAGTAAATTGGAGGTAACGAGCTGACACCTTTGTGTAGTCGATACAAGGATTCGCCCATTCCTCGTTCAAAATGGCGCTTTCGAAGAAAATGCCTCTCGTAAGTCCGAAAGCGTTCGTTATATCTATATGCTAAGAACATCGTATGTAGTTTATGTCTACGAAGAACACCATTCTCAAAAAATACGATGGTCGCTTCAAGGATATCTTCCAGGAAATCTACGAAGCGTGAGTGTTTCGATGAAATCAACCCGTGGCATAGCTGACTCTTGGACAGCGAATACAAAAAGGCGTTCGAAGCGGCCGGTATCTACTATGAGCACCGTCTCATCGACGACATGGTTGCACAAGCCATCAAGTCATCAGGCGGCTTCGTCTGGGCGTGCAAGAACTACGACGGTGATGTCCAGTCGGACATCCTCGCGCAGGGCTTCGGCAGCCTCGGCATGATGACCAGCGAGCTGATCACGCCTGACGGCAAGACGGTCGAGAGCGAGGCCGCCCACGGCACAGTGACGCGCCATTACCGTGAGTGGCAGAAGGGCCGTGAGACGTCGACGAACCCCGTCGCGTCCATCTTCGCGTGGACCCGCGGGCTGAAGCACCGCGCGAACCTCGACGGCGACGGCCCACTCAAGAACTTCTGTGATGACCTTGAGGCAGCGTGCGTTGAGGTCATCGACGTCGACGGCGTCATGACCAAGGACCTTGCTCTCGCTATCCACGGGAAGGATATGAAGCGTGAACACTGGGTCATCACCGACGTGTACATGGATGCTGTGAACGTAAGGGCTCAATATGTCTAGGTGTTTGATCATTGATACTTACGCTACTAAATTTCAGGCCAAGCTCAAGGAGAAGATGAAGGCTCGCCTAGCCTGATATGTACACTAGGGACTATGAACTACCGTGTGATCATCTACATGACACTCTTGTTGTATTATATATACTTGTACGACAATAACTTGGTTGTGCCGCGGTGCTGGTGATGTTCTACGGAGGTGGCACTGATGGACGTTCTTTTTTCGGTGCAAAAGGTGCATAAGCCGCAAAGGCTGTATCCTCAATAGATAATCTGTCGTAGCCGTTCGTCCATGTGTCTCTGTCCGCTGTTGCCAAAGAGTCCCAAATACCGACTACGCAACACCGGAATTGGTGACCCGAAACCTCTCGACTCGTGGAGGTCAATTCCCCAATCAAATCAACCTCAAATCACCTCTACCAGCACGCAGCAGGCTGACGGAACCAGCTCCAGAAGCTCTTAGCATAGCCAGACATGTCTATTAGATTCGCCGTCCACAGCTCTACACCTCTTCTCGACTAAATATTGGTATACACAACAGCAGTACGAGAACAGCCGAGCACATCGTCAGTGGTGGGACACAGGCGTACAAGTACAATTCACAGATTTGACGTTTGGGGATTTATATTGATTACAAGGTTGGATACTTGCCGGCCTCCTTCCGCAGTTTTGTCATTGCTAAGCCAAGAGAGCGTCAGCACCGGACGGAGGAAAAGTAAGACGAACGAAACGCACCCGCCACGATGGCGCTTCCGATACCGCTGCCGTCCTCTGCATGGTAGGTCACGATGTTCCGCCCTTTCTCGCCAAAGATGTCGACGAGACCCTCGTGTATCCTATCCGCGAACCCAGGGTATTTCTGCGCAAAAATCAGACGCCGCGTAACTGCCACAACAAAATGATCGTCACGTACGTTGTACAACGAACCATCGGCTCCGACAGCACAGCCCTCCTCGAGGTAGCCCATCTTGCTGACGATGGAAGCGATACCGCATGCGCTGAGCCGCGCTGCTCGCCTGCCAACCAGCTTCGCAAGTGCGCGGAAGAATTGACGTTCGGCAAGGGTCGTCTCTACCGCGAAAAAGTGGGAGAAGATGCCGATGATCATGAGGAGCTCGTCCGTAGGGTCGCTGCGCCAGAATGTAAAACAAAGCAAAACAGTAAGGATGGCACTGTGCGCACCTCTCCATGAGGGACAAGAAAGCGGTGTCGAAGCTATATGGAATCTCAATTTTGTACGTGTTTTGCCCCAAGAAGAGCACGCCTTCGTCAATGAGTTCACATATAATCAGTCGGAGGATCTCGCCAAGGTACCGTCCAGAAATGAGTTTCTGTGGGACGTCTCAACACTCGCTATGCATATATTATAGGTGCGGGCCCACCTCGAAAGCCTGTTCGCCGGGCTTGTTCGACTGCTCATCAATGGTAATGTCGTACTTGGTCCTGGGGAGATGCTCATGCTCGAAAGAATCGAACGCACCCTAACAAAGTAGTCAGTCTGAGCCGTCGTGCCGTCCGGCCGACATGACGCACCCATTCGCAGTTGATCGCTACCTCATCTTGAGCGTCGAGGCCCAGTGCGCTGATTTTGGGGATGTCGCCAACACGCTCCATGTACGCGGCGTTGCAGCCCGTGCCAAAGATACATGCGATCTTCGTCGCGGGATTTACGTAGTGCGACGCGATCAAGGTACCAGTAGTGTCGCATGTCAAGGCAACAATCTCAGCGGGGACGTCCTGCATTAGGGTTAGTAGCGAATCATGTGTTTGGGCAAAAGATAAACCCACGTGTCTCTCCAGACTCTTCCTGAACATCTCCACGACGTCATGGCCCTCGGTATTTGGTGCGCCAAAGCCCTTTGTCCAACGAATGAGGACACCATGGTCAATCTTGTTCTGTCTGTCAAGGATTTAGCCACTACGACGGGCGTAGGTCAGTATCTTGACATACGAGCACGGGTAAGAGAACTACAACTGCGAGGTCAGTGTCTATTACGAGTCTATTGACAATCACATACCGTAAAGCCTAGGGGAAGGATAGCACCCTTTGGGATGACGCCCCCCTCGATGTTGGTGACAACAAATGTCTTGAGACATTCAGCACAAAAGTCAAAGAGCTGCTGGCCGTCATCTTGCTTCTGCTCTTCTGACAAACGGTATTTGGATTGAGTGATTTCCCATTTCCCTGCTCCCTGGAGCGTAACGAGGCAGACGCGCAAGTTAGTTCCACCTAGGCGACAATATGAGATACGCATCCAGATGCAGGCAAGCAAGGCCTAACCGAGGTCGACAGCGAGGTAGTTCCCAGCCTCGTCCCCAGATGGCCATCCAAAGACATATGTGGGTATCATGGGCTGGTCAGGCAACTTAGAGGACGGCTGGAGTGATTCATGTGCAAAGACCGACTCACGACAATCTGACTGTCCTTAGCCAAACCCAGTTCCAGAGCGTCCTTGAATGCCTCGACTATCATCCGCATTCTCTGAGGCGTCAGAGTGAACCTGTGATATGGTCGTTTATCGCGTATTCGGACAACTATGGACTGCAGCTGACATAGTCTCCAGCCTTCTCAGATGGTCCGCCATCTTCCTGCCCAGAGTCCACGTATGAGCAAACAAGGGAATATATAGCGAGAATCTATCACCACGCGTACCTTTTGGTTGCGTGGGGGAGATCTTCCTGTTCGCTCGAAGTCGTGTGGAACGGAGCAGGGTGACTTGGGACTGGAGAGGGCATCCCCGTGCGATCGGTCATCTTGGAGACGTCTATGTGAGGGGTTTCAGGGAGAATGTGTAATAGATATGAGGGTGAGAGTGAAGATAGAGACGAGTCTCGTTCGATGCGACGCAAGCCTGCAGTCCCTCCGCTGTGCGGGGTCGAAGGTAGATCCAAGATCCTCGCCCTGCGCAGGAGTGATAGAGGGGTAAGGAGGGTAAGTATACAGATAAAGACTTGTAAAGACTTGATACTTACATATACTGACTCAAGTAAGAAGCGCTTCTGATGATACTTCAAACCTCGAGCTTACTCGGTTAGCGCGGACCGACCAACTTTCCTCCTACCACTTGCAACCCTCTCTACTCCGAGGTCATGATCGGCCTCAAGGGTACGCTCAATGTATGTAACGCCTCTACGCTACGGTGTGCACTACTGAAAGGTCCATAGGTTATAGATAACTCAGGAGCAGTCCTCGTCGAGTGCGTCAATGTGCTCAAGCAAAAGGTCAACAATGGCTGGGGCGGCGTCGGCGACGAGATTGTCTGTATCGTCAAGCGAGCAAGACCATTAGCAGGTGCTGCTCTGGCGTCTTCCACCGCTGTTAAGGTCCGCCGAGGAGACGTCCGTCGCGCCGTCATCGTCCGGACAAAGAAAGCTGTCCGTCGACCCGACGGCCGCATGATCAAATTCGACGACAACGCCGCCGTTCTGTTGAACAACAAGAGGGAGATGCTCGGCACGCGTATAGCGGGCGTGGTCAGCGCAGACTTGCGCATGAAGGGTTGGGGCAAGATTGTCAGCTTGGCTCCCAAGGTGCGTCCGTTCTTTCTTGACACGCGACAGACACGCGCTGATGCACATTGCTGCTGTAGGTCGTTTAGATATTACCCTATAATTACCAATTTCACACTATCCATCATGTCTGATACGTCTTGGTAAGAGGTTGTCTGACTTTATCTTCATCCACTTGTCCAAGAAGAAACCTCACCGTGAGTATAGGCAAAGCCTTGGCTATGAAGAGCCCGCTTCTCCAGAAGTCTTTGCTCCATGCTGAGATTATTCGCTCTCCCATCCAAGTGCCTCCCGGCCTCTACGTTCACCTCTCACCAATACAATGGATGATTGTTGACTTGCCAGGTGTAGACAAAGCTCACCTTTACGTCCTATGTTCTACGCCTGTGAGCCCAACTCTCTAGCAATGCAGCTTGAACGAACCCCCCTGTTTGGACTGTATTTTTTCCGGACCGACGAATCAGTAAACCAGGCGCTCCTCGCCGAAAATGTGTGCTGCCCCTAGTGTTCGCTACTTGCTGATGGGCTCGGTCATCCCTTCATCGTTGCGATATTGCTTTATGTGAATCCGCACAAACAATTGAAGACAAATAATTAACCTGGGATCTCCACGACATACACGTCCGCAGCTTGAGCTCTGTTCATTGCAAGTGAAGTTGGATAAGACGCACTACCCAAGGTGCACCTTACTAATCACGTTGCACCACGTTCATTGGTAGGTGAGCGATTCGGATGGCTTTTTAGGGAACCCCCGTGGCAAGGATGCGAATTTTTATAAATATCTCAGCGCTCGTGTAGAATGATGTTCCATTGACTTGTCCTACGTCCTATTCTTGCAATGCGCAACCCAGCCTGAACCTCTACAATTCAAATGATGCGCTGTCATTACCTCAGGAATGATTCATGGTAGACGTTGGGTAGACGCAAAGGGCTGATAGCAAACCGACCCTGAGATCTGATTCGTAGTCCTCTCTCCGAGCCAGCACTCTAGAACTGTTTGCGCCTGTTAGGATCACAAGCCATAGCCTTCCTTTCTCATCGTCGCTCGCCCTCCCTCCGGGCTCACGGCGGCTAGGAACCAGGAATAAGGCGCCAGGCCGCATTGAGCCAACTCACGCAGTGGCGGCGACAGGCAGTCTGTTCTATCTGATCGCGACGCCGCACTCAGACATGTGTTAATCGGCGTATTATTACGGGTATCGGTATGTTATTGTCTCTTTTCACGTTCGGGAGTCTAGGGTACGGGGAGGAGCTCTGGCCGAGTTTCAAGGATACAAGGAGCTTGGTAGCGGTTATGGACACACGGGACAAGAAACAAAAAGAGCTGAAAAAGATAACCTAGGAAACCGGTATCCATCAGCACGACAAGCGCAAGGGCGAGGGGAGACGCTGCTCACGGGAGAAATCTGATTAGTAAATCTAGCAAGAGAGTACGGACGGACGACGGCGGCGCTGTCGAGGCTAGTCGTCGTCGTCGCCGCTAGAGTCGTCCTCGCTGTCGTCATCCCCCCTGCGACGGCGTCGTCGTCGTCGTCCGCGCGTGGAGTCCGAGGGACCGGGGCTCCCGCCGTCTCCGCCCGCGCCTCCCCGGCGCCGCTTGCGCTCGGTCTCACGCAGGTTCAGCCTGACGCCGAACATCGATAGATGCTATCTTTCGTGTCAGGGGTGTATTCAGCGTGCGGGATGCGAGAAGGCGCACCTTGGTGAGGTCCGTTGACGGACGGAGGCCGGGGAATTCCTTAGTCGAGTAAATGCGGAACGGACCCCCGTAGCACTCTGCGAGCACGGGAATGTCGGTCTTGCCCGAGACCTTGCCAAAGATGTTGAAGACGCGGTAGCGGAGGATGAATGTGCCCTCGTTTCTCACCGCAATGTCCTGTGCAACGTCACGTCATTAGCAGCCTACATTATGCCAGGGAAGGGAAGCGGTGGCGAGGGCGAACAGGAAGGGAGGGGAGGGAGAGAAAATTAAAAGAGAGAGAGGGAAACACGGACTGAGAAAACGAACATCAGCACTTTGCGCCCGAGGTACTCCAAGCTCTGTGACTGCGCGATCGTCGCGCCTGACAGCGCCTCCGTGCATTTGGTCTCGTCGCGGATCTCAATCCCGTTGAGGTATGCGAGGACATTCTCAGGGGCATCAGGTCCTGCGCGCGTTGGCTTCCCCTCATTCGACTGGCTGGCCGCAGAGGCTGCCAACGCAGCGGCAGGTGAATGACCAGCGAGCTGATGCGGGGGAGGGAGGAGCGGCTGCACTGGTGGCTGCGGAGGCGGATAAGTGTATGAACCATGAGGTGGAGGAGGTCCTAGCGGAAGAGGGGGTAGAGTGAGGTCCGTACGCCCATAGGGCGGGGCGTGCATTGGTGGTAGCTGGAATCTCGAATCGAACGACGAAGACCCTGGCGCGTTTAGAGTAGATATGGGAGGGAGGGTGACAGAGTTATTATTACTCGACGGCGGTGGCGGTGGCGGAGGAAACGAGAGTGGGCCTCCAGTAGTCCCCGGTTGAGACGAAAAGTGGCTGTATGCGTTACTACCGCCGGCATGTGGCGTGGTGCTGCCGGCTTGAGGGGTGTATTGGAAGGACGGCGAAGATACGGAGGGGGTTGGAGTAGACGACGCAGACGTCGGTGTCGATATTGTGGGCGTCGAGGTGGACGCGGGCCGAGTACGCGATTGAGACTTTCTACGTCGCTTGTTTGGGCCTTCTGCGGGGTCTGTGGGCTCTTCCTGCGCTTGAACCTGGAAAAGATCAATATGACATAAAATGCCGAACCCTCCCATGTCGCTGTAAAACATTTGTCAGAACACCGTGGCACGTGAGAGAAAGTCACATACTCATAGCTATCAAATTCCTTTTCTTCCTGATACCGGGTACCATAACGGTGGTACTCGAATAGCTTCAGTTGGACGACCGGCGGAGGATCGAGCGGCCGTCTGTCCTTCCGCGCGTATCTAGTTTCTCACATATGTATCAGTATGGATGATCATATGTAGACATGATGGGAATGAAGTGAGGTAGATGCAAATGGTATGTGGAACCGACAAGGACGGAACGCGGAGTGGACTGGCTGACTTGGGGGCCTCGAGGCCCCAAGGCGCTAGCAGCAGGGCATATGTCCCCAAAGATTCAATCTCGGTCGACGGGGAGTACGGACGGGACAATTGGCCATGCAGGGTCACTAAAAAGAGGTGCCATCCAATCAGGCTTCTGATGGCATGAAGGTGAACGGGTACGTACTACACGGACTGTGCAGGGAGTGAGTGCCGTCATGAGCTCAAGTATTGCCTCCGACATGGAGATGGAATCATGGATCTTAGTATTTAATCGGCGCCAAGTGCACCGAAATGGATAGGGGCTGAACAAGGCTGGCGCCTCTGCTGCGTCGCACGTCTGCCGAAGAGGGCATAGTTTGTAGAAAGCTTCTAGACATTAGATGTACGGTCAGAATGCGGTGATGAGCGTATTCGAGGCACAGACGCACCCTTTGCACGGATGCCGCGGACAACGAAACGACTGTCAAAGGTCGCTCGGCGTACGAGCTAGCCGAGATGGCGCGCAAAAGGGGTCGAAGTCGAGGCAGCTATCTGCGCGTGTGGGAGCAACAAGATATGCAGGTCCATTGTGTGAATGCACAGACAATCGACGCGTGGAGCGACAGCTGTGGGGACGAGTGTGGTGCTGGTGAGCACTCGGACTGAGGTGAGGGACGCGTGCTCTGCTGCTGCCCGCTTGCTATCTTCTGCCTTCCCAGCCAACCCGCGACGCGTTCCGCCCGTCCAAGCGCACGATGCCCTGAAAGCAAAAGATGACGAACGCGAGAAAGAAGGAGCTCACTTTCTTCCTAGGTCTGCCTTCTGCAACTCTAAGAGTTCTGCACGCAGTGTCCGCCCCTTGAACTGTCCATCGGTAAAGGTAACTGGCAGCCCGATGTCGTCCCGCGAGGAGTGTACGACGGGGTTCTGCACAGTGCAAGATCGATCTGAGCGCGGCGCGCGGCGTGCAAGGGGGAAAGGGACGCACCGACATCCTCGAGGGAGACATTGCCGCGAACTCGGCGAGGGGTGGGAGTGAGCGCTGCATCCTGGTTCAACGATGGCGCCACCCGCGGCGGGTGGCGAGCAGGAGGGTGGTGGGGGTTGGTAAAAGACGGACGAGGCTGTTGCCGCAGGCTCGAGGGGGACGGTCTCGCCGCTGGGGAGCGACGATCAGAAATATCTCGTAGGCGTGCGCTGGGTACCGGGGCGGCGGCGGGGAAGGGGGTGACTCGTGTAAGAGCGCTCCCGGAGAGACCACGCTATTTAAGGCCGTGTGCGAGGCCGTGCCAATGGTTACAATGCGCCGCTTACTACGGTAACAAAGTTGTTATTACTCATTTGTTATCAGATCAGTAACGCTTTCTTATCTTGCAGCTCGATCGCCCGCGTTTCGGTCATCGCAAACCAGCTCGCCGGCTCGCCATGTCTTAGAGTTCACCGCCGCCCTCCACGCCCTGTCCCTTGTGCCACCGACCCCGGCTCGCATTGGCTCACATTTACGTGTAAAAGCCTAAAACAAGTGCTCCCTGGCCGCCTCTCTGCCGGTTCCCAGGCCGCCGTACTGAGCCTGCCTGCCTCTGATCTCACAATTTTTATCCCCAGAGCAGATGAAGCACACTCAGAGTCGGGCGAACAGTTGCGCACTTCCCACCAGCTGCAGCGGTCAGTATTGCCGCCGGCCCATGCCTCGTTGTCAGCTGTCGCCGACCCCATGTCTCATGCCCACGCCGCCCAAGTATGGCTCTCACGGAAGCTCGCCACAAGGCCGGTCGTCACACCGTCCCTCGGATGTCCGCCGGTCGGCAGCGCTGCACATTCGCTCTCCGCATCCGAGAACGCGAGTGAGCGTCCCGCACACACCATGTTGTGTTCATCCTCAGGCTATCTTCCGATTCGGACAATGGATGCTCTTGATCTCGCGCCAGCCGCTCTCTGGTAAACCGGTCGTTGGCGAGATCAAATCGTGTCGACGTCGCCATCCCGGTGGGCAGCCGAGGCTCGGCTCTCTGTCGTGTTACATCTCCAGTGTTCCCATCTGCGCAAAACATTGCCTACTGGGGAAACAGTTCCTGGTTACGAGGCTAGTTCGGAAGTATCGTTTATGATTTGGTTAGCTTCTTACTACCCGATGTACATTGCCTATCCAGCGCCTCGCGCCACATTGCCCGAGGAGCCCCGGTCAGCAGTGTCTCAGAGGCCGCGGTGGGACATCCTGCAGCAAGACACTTTACCCAGAACCTGCCACTGCACCACTGTGGACGTGACAACATACCCTCAGCAGCCGAATCTTGAAATCCATATGACCCTCCTCAGTGCCACTAGCCACATACTAGCCCTCCCGAGCCCCCTCACCTGACTCTCGCGCGGGCACGCCGCAAATACAGCTGCTCGGTGCACGTTTCAATCGACGCCACGGCCGCCGCCAGGCGAAACCTCAGCCCGGGAAATTCGTACCCTAGTCTGCGGCTGCAGCAGCCGGGGAGATGCGAGAAGCGACAGCGCGGGGAAAGACCCCTCTGGGGTCTGAGGTCATGCGCGCCGGCGCCGCAATCCCGAAAAAAACAGGCGTCGCTTGTCGCGGGTGCGGTGGTCGCACAGACCCCGAACCTGAGTTCCATTTCTCAGATTAGGTTGTCGTGGGGGCGAAGCGTCTGTGTGTGGCATGCTACTCACTTGCACAGATGTCGCCGTGCTGCCCCTTGTGGTGGGGTGGGTACAAATTGCGGGAAGCTTTCGACTAGACGTTGCCCCCCTGTTGGCCTTCTGTGCCTCGGTAGGTTGCTCGCTGAATCCTCCCACGTTGTCACTACGAGGAGAGGCTCTGCTTCCGTTCCTGGAGTCTGTTCGAAACGTCTCTCCGAACACCATTGTTCCAAATCATTTCTTCGAAAGCTTTCGTGGCTGTTCCGGAATCACGTCGGCTATATATATTTAATGAAAGAACCGTAGGTACCTTTAAGTCAGCCCAGTGCGTCGAAACATCGTGTTTCCTGTTCTCACCGTCGCATTGATACATCGCGGTATGAACCTTGTGAATGAAGAGTTACCCCTGGGGCGGTAGCTCCCACTGACGCTGTCTTAATAGAAATCCAGCGTCCGCAGCTCCGTCTCGTCTTCAATTTTCGAGACAAACTAGCAAGATGCGGTGTAACTGTTTTTATTTAGTTGGTATGTGTAAACGCTCTTGTGTCAATGTCCCATACTTGGAATTTCACCAAAATATCGCACGCTCAGTGTTCTACCTGCCGCTTTCCAATCTCATATCTGGCCTTTGCTCGCTGATGGGGCATACAATACGGAGGAACGTCTACCCTTTGTGAGCGACGAGTGAACGGCTTCGGCCCTACTGAAGTCGGACGGTCAGGCCGGTCAAGGGTGGAATAAGGACCAAGCTGGGACGGCGGGCACGAGACCGTTTATTGGTTTCTGCGCCATGCGACCCACTCACATCATAAGTCCTTTTCCCCAAAGAAGCGATCCGTACAGGTCGCCGAACAAACGGCCTCCAACTACGCCCGTCGGCCCTGGTCCACTAGCTCAGTGTGAACTTGTGTACGAACGTGAATAGCGGGTTGAGAAACTTACACCCGCCTTGGGATATATCCCAACTCCGTAATTTACACTGCACCCGTTTTGGCCGATGTATGGCGTTGCGCATAAATTGTGATGTAACCGCTGACGCGCAAAACTTGAACGCAAACTCCCAGGCGCTCAGAAATCTCACTCCTCTCGCCTCTGGCCCAGGAGCATCATGGCCGATTGATCATCCGACCATTCTCTTTCTAAAAGGATATGCTGTGAAACAACGGCATAGTACAATCGATGAACGCACTGGGGGCATTTACTAATATTAGTCATACAACGTTGTTCTCGAGGCGACTGCCCCATACCGCCTCACAACAGAGGGCAGATATCTGCAGATATCAATGAACGATGGTATGAAGATGTGCCTCTTTACTGTAATACGTGGATAGCCAAGAGCTCTAGTAGACAAGTTTAGCCAATCCATTCCAGTAAACTCGCGCAAACGCTGTGTTGACCAATTTTTCAGCTACATGAATAGCTGCCCTGTGGAGACGCAATTTTGAATGTGTCCGCCCCGTGCTCAACTGGATTGTAGCATTATAGTCAGAAGGTTTATAGGCGAGACGACCTTTATTAATTGACGTAACATCAAAATGAGAGCGACTTCCACCTATAAAGATGATTTCGCCATTTCGTTAATACTCACACCTCTCTTATTAAGTAATTGACGTATACACATCTGGTCATTTGGCGACGAGGCCAAGCAAATATCGCCCGATGCCTCCACGGTCAATTCATGTAGGGTTGACTTTCAGTGGTGTAATTGTCGTCATTGGCTCAAATTTAAATTGTGGCGACCCATACTGTAATACATAGTTGGGCCAAAGCTGATGGCTCCCGGACGAAACGCCACCTCGCTAGGGGTTCACGGGCCTGTTCAGCAACCGCCGCTCCCTTGAGGGACAAGCTGGTGTGCGCGTCTACGGGCTACGGCTCCGCCCTCCAGGACGTTAAACGAGGATTCCAATAAAAAGACAATTATAAAGGTGTGGGTGTGTGCAATGCACCAGAAATACTCTTGCCCTATTCCAGCAAACACGAGTAATTAGATACGGAACGCGAACACTGTGATAGGGTCGGACGTGAAGTGTCAGCGATCAGCGTAACAAATGGCGGAGACGTGTTCTCAGCGAAGACGTACGGAGGCAGAGTGCTTAACACTGAACATCCGCTCGTTGGCGTTCGCTGCTATTGTCAGGACACTCATCGGACTTCGCCCCCGATATCACAATGAGAGGAAGCAGATATGCCAACTGGCAGGCACGACCGCAGACCCCACTGAGATTTTCCATAAGTTGCATAAAACTTAGGGTACGGTACATGGAAAGCACCAGGTCATGTGGTGGGGGGAGAAGCAAAACGGGGATGTGCGTGGGGAGCAGGCGAGCTGCAGAGTAGCATGGGGTCATCGTGACCGATACGTCTCGTTGCGGTACCGAGCGATATGTGTACAGGCGGAGAATTTTGAGAAGGCGTCCTCAATACCCTAAGAGAGAACGATCCCAGTCTAGAACTGGATTCGAGCATAATGGTATAAGTAATTGAAACGCATATTAGCAAAGACGCGCTTACGCGAAGAGCTTGGAAAAACCACTTGTTCTTGCCACCCTGGTACCTCTCCTCTAGCTGCTTCTTGATGAGCTTCTTCGCGTCCTCACGCTGTGATGGCTCCTTGAATGTTTCCTGAGAAATGGAGCCCTTCAGGCTATCGAGCTCGAGGGCGTAACGGGTGGGGAACAAGTGCGAGTAGTTGATAACCTATTTCGTGAACTTCGGTATGGGCATCTACATGCGCCAATACCCAACGCATTACGCACCTTGATGAAAGGCTTGACCTTGCTCCTCTTCGCGAGCTTCTTCGCACCCATACGCTTGGTTACCTTCAATGGGTAGCGCTCGATGCCTGCAACGATGGCGTGGGGGTAAGGGCGCTCCTTGGTGCCCTCGTCGAGCTGCTTGATCACGACAACCTTCTTGCCCGCCTGACGGCCGGACAGAACGATCGCAACCTATACGCAGCACCCAAGGTCTTGTTAAGACTTCAGCTTCTCCGACTGAATACGGGCCATGACCACACCTTTCCGGGCTTGTATACTACGGGCATAGTTTCAGCATAGTTTCAGCCTATGATATACGTTGTTTACGCACCTCGAACCATGTCTTGAGGTGGCGGGGCGGGGCGTCGGCGTCGAGGGTTCCTTTCCGTATTCTACGCTTTCGTGCCGCATAGTCACAGCGGTCACGCACTCAGCCACCCGGCACTTGCCGCAGGTACTGCACAGTTCGGCATCAAAGATTCCCCGTGCGCCTAATCTTTGATGCGACTTTTCGTGACGCCCATCATTGCCCAATCGTCGCTTCTCGTGTCTCCAACGCCGTGTTCGACATCGCTCGAGCCATTGCAACGACCTCGGGACCACGATCACAATATATTTCTTCGTCTTCAATTCGTGATACGCTGAAATACAGGGTCTCTGCCACGCCCAGGCGCCCCGCACAGTCGTTCAATGACGTCTCAGAGGAGTTCGCAAGTGATCGCGGTCGGTGCTGTTTCAGTACGCCATTGCTCGGCGTGAGATCCGCTGAACTAGTTGTTTCGGATCGACGCTGTCAGCTAAGCTTACAATCCTACACCGGGGTTGGGATGCCGAAAAAGGGTTCAATGCGAGAAGCGACGGATCCGTACGCTTGTGCTCCATTTTCAAACGGTGTCGCACCGCAGACCGTCATCCCTGACCACCGCACGTCAGCCGGAAGCTGGTCCTATCCCTTGTTGGCCGAGATTTCTCTCGCGGGTTGTCGGGGCTACCCTACCTCCTGGAATGGTTTGAGTCGCCATAAAGCATTTCAGCAAACACGTTTGAAATGATGGATCCTTATTTAGGTAGCGATTACCGCCACACGGTGGACCAGCAAGCGTATGCGGCCAAGCATGGATTGCGACATCTTCAGGGTTTATGGATATGACTGGGCAAGTGAGATACTCTCAGCTTGAATGATTTGTTAAGTAACATTGTGATCGCTACAGGGAATTTCTGTGGTTGGACCGTGCTGCATGCGTATGCTGCCCGGGATACGACTCTGATCTCGCATAATACGGACGGCCAAGGCCACCCGTCTACGATCGATCCAGGCCTCTGGGGTATATTGCCACCGTGTCGTGAAGTAACTCCGAGGAGGTGGAACTAGTCTTTCCAGCTCGGAGCTGTCGCCCCCGTGGCGGCGCGGTATGAAACTGAATGACATTTTCTGCCGAATTCTCGTCAGCTGTCAGATTATAGATACGCGGATAGTATGTTTCAACAGAAACATATAAAGTGCGCATAGGCTGTGCCTCCCATCCCCTCCACCTCCACCGTCCTAGTACAAGGATCAGCAGCTCACAATGCGTCACTCCGCCATCGTAGGGAGTATCTTGGCCGCGGCTGCCCTCGTTCGCGCCGACAGTGCGTTGATCGCTGTCTGCAAGCAGATCCAGCAGGCTGTGTCTCCGGCTTCGGAGGTGTTTTGGCCGCGTAAGTGCAAACGGCGCGAACCGAGCCTGCGCTCCCACTCACTTCCCTTGCAGTCTCCCTAGGGTATACGAAGGACATCGGGCACTGGGCGACGACAAGCACTCAAAATTCAGCATGCTCTGTCGAGCCAGGCACGGCTGCAGACGTGGGCACAGTCGTGAGTAAATGACATCCTGAGCCGTCGGTCCCGGCTGACACGAGTTTCCCAGCTGCAAATTTTGAATAGCACGCAGACGCCTTTTGCCGTATGCTGTCCCGCCATTATGCGATCCATCTCTTCTCTCATCAGCAATTTTCTAGGTCAAAGGAGGCGGCCATACTACGAACCCCGGCTTTTCTTCCACGCCGGGCGTACAAATCGCCATGTACCGGTTCTCTGAGGTCAACTATGATAGCGCGACCCAGACAGCTGACATCGGTTCTGGCCTTATCTGGGATGACGTTTACGCGTCGTTGGAGCCTCTGGGCGTGAATGTCGTCGGCGGTCGCGTCACTGGCGTTGGTGTCGCAGGGTTCAGCTTGGGTGGAGGCTATTCATGGCTGACCAACCAGTATGGTCTAACGATCGACAACATCGTCGGATACGAGCTTGTTTTACCCAATGGTACCGTCACGACGGTCGATAAGAGCGTACCCGACCTGTTCTTCGCGCTGAAGGTATGTAGATTTCGAAACACTACGAACGTTTTTACTCATGAGACACATTCCAGGGCGGCTACAACAACTATGTATGTTCCGTTGGGCGAGTAACTCTTCCAGCTTGCTCATGGTCGGTCTAGGGTATAGTGACAAAGTTCACAATGAAGACCTTCCCTCAGGGCCAAGTATGGGTATGTCCCCGAGCTGTGCACTTACTTCTCTACACTTTCTCAATCGCGCTTCAGGGTGGCCTCATGACCATTACCGGAGATCATCTCGACGCAGTCTCCAACGCAACCACCAAGTTCTCTGCCACGGTCACTGACCCGAAGGCAGCCATCCTCCCAACCTACAACTTTCTGCTGGGTGCAGTACGTAATTGCGCTTAACACCTTCTTCGCATGCTGAAACTATTATAGCCCGGTGTCTCTCTCATTATGTTCTATGACGGACCCACTCCGCCTGCCGGCATCTTCGATGACTTCCTTGCAATCCCTCATTTCACGAAAGATGTAGAGACACGTTCATTCTCCTCGCTCGTTCTGGCGTCCCCTGCCAACGCTACTAGCATGACTCGGTAAGCACATACAATTGCAAAGCCAGCAACATGCTCATTTCGCTTTTTTGCTATTGAAGTACTGTCTTCCACACGGTCTCCCTGACCCAAATCACTCCTGGAATTATGAACGCAGTTGTCAACGAGTCCCTTGTATGTTTTTTCGCGCTCCCCTAATCAAACGTCGCTGACAGTTTGCAGTTCTGGGGCCCGCGTCTGAGCCTTGCGACCGCCACTTTTGTATCCTATGACGTCGAGCCGTTCCTCTCAAGCCTCCTCACGCACGGCTCCATCTCGACCTCCGCCTATCCTCCCAGCCGCGCTCAGGGCCTCCTTCCACTCAACATCTATTTTGCGTGGGAGGCTGACCTCTCCGACGACGAGTTCCGCAACGCCGCGACGCAGAGTGCAGAGCAGCTCACAAAGGTTGCCATCAGCGAGGGCCAGGACGTCGGCAATGCGCCGCTGTATGGCAACTACGCGATTGGGAGCACGCCGCTGGAAAGGATCTTCGGAGACAGCCTTCCGCGCCTCCAGGCTGCAAAGCAGAAGTACGACCCCACAAATGTGATGGGTCTCGCTGGAGGTTGGAAGGTCTAATCTTGAATGTCTTAGGCATGGCACATTCTAGGATATATACCCTGCTGTCTTGGATTCGTTGTGTATGCACGCCTGAGGTTATTATACATGTTATCATTCGTAATAAGCAGCTAAAGATTACAAGATCGTATGATACATGACCGAAGGTGAGATGTACGGACAAACAACATCACCGGTCAGCTTGGTGTCGGGAACAGATGGTAACGCAAGAGTCTAGTCTATGTCCGGTCGATTATCCTGGGGTAGAGTAGGGTCCAGATAGCTTTCGTTGCACTTTGTGCAGACGTAGAAAAGGATCATCCGGGTTTCTTTGCGCTTCGACTGGTCCTGAAAGAATACGGCGCTGAAAAGGAGATGATTTGTAAGACCCTCTCGAGCTCTCCGAGACTGAGTAGTGCTTACTCGTCATGGCCGCATTTCGGGCAAATCATCTTCGCATGCGCCTGCAGAGAATATGAACTAAATGGACATGAGTAGATTGATGACAATACCCACGAGTGTTGTGTCTGTTGGTAAGTCGTGTGTGACGCCGACCTGCTCTCTGACATAGCGTGTTAGCTTCGCCTCGACCGTAACAAGAGCATATACTCACTTTGTGACCGTCAACAAATCATTGCGATACACGCACTTGTTCTCTCCTATTTCATCGTAAGGGCAGATTCTGCACGCATAGACCATAATATTTCGCTGGGGGTCTGCCTTGGGATAGAGTAGGTTGTTGCATTCCGAGCAGAAGTGTAACGAGGCCTAGGTGCGGTCGACGGACATACGAGGAGAGTGCCGACGCGATTAGGTAACATATTTTAAATCATGAGATCGTCATCCAGCAATTAGCTCGTCGGCACAATATACGAAGAGAGGAACGCGTACCATGTCGTTTGAAGGTGGTGGTGGTCTTTGTCAGAGTACACTGTCGGGCGCCAAGCCGCCCTCCCCGCTTTACCTCGAACGACCACCACCGCTCTACATACCTGTATATTCTGCGTTAATTGCTAGGGAAATCTCGGACATCGTACAGTCTATGCTATCTCTTGCGCGCCGCAATGGACGCCTGTATGCTGCTCTCATTATCGCTCGAATAACATTCGCCTTCGTCTCGACTGGATACATACACCCAGATGAATACTTTCAGAATGGCGAGGTCACAGCAGGTTGATCCAATTTGCTACCTGTCGGGCACACCGTTTATTCAGAGGGCCACTCAGGGAAAGTGTTTGGCCTGCATGTGACGAGAACATGGGAGTGGACTTCCGTCTCGCCCGTTCGGTCTATTGTCCCTCCAGCGTTCAGTACTGGGATTCCGATGGTGATGCTGAAGTTGTGGCTAAACGGTGTGTCATTGGCATATCATGGTTCCTGTCTCAATCGTCCGCTGACGGTGTTAAAGGCAGCTTGCCTTCACCGGCACAGCTGTTTTACGCCGAGAGAGCATCGTTCCTCGCGCTTTCGTTTGTGCTCGGTACGTTGGATCTTATTTCGTATATTTCGAAGGGTCATTCATATATCATAGATGCTTGTGTCTATCACCTTGTTCCCACTGAACCCATCACGGCTCTATTGCTGCTTGCATCATCCCATGTGATGTTGACGTTCCAGCTGAGGCCATTCAGTAATGCGCTCGAGGGAGTCCTGCTCGCATTGGCATTGCTGGTAATGAATAAAATACTAGACACACGTGGTTCGATACCTTTCCCTGTAAGGCATCCATTCGTCTCCTCTGACAACGTCGCTGAGCTGCTTTAGCAATCTCTTCGTGTCGATTTGCGCTGGCTCGCCGCCATATCTATTGCAGGAGTGTTCACCAGGGTCACATTCCTCGCATTTGCCCTTCCTATCCTCATCCACACTACATTCGACATGATCACGAGGGTAAATGAGCAAAAAACAGCCATACTATCGTCCTGGATAGCTTTATTGACTCCTGCCTTAATCTCCGCCGTTACTATTACAGGCGCGTTTGTCTCTCTGGATTCCTCATACTTTCGAGGCAACGCTCTAGACCTTACATTTACGCCCTTCAACTTCCTGGTATACAACCTGGCCCCGGAAAATCTCGCCGAGCATGGAATTCATCCTCGGTGGCTTCATGTAGCTGTGAACCTTCCCATGATACTCGGACCCCCGTTGTTCTTCATGGGCGCTCAAGCTGGCTGGCACGTTCTGCGTGGTCGTGGAAACACAAAGGAGAAAGGGTTGAGTGATACAGTATCCACACTTAATAAGCGTGAGATTCTATCTTCCGTCAGATGCTCACGTTTCTAACAAATTGTCTGGACTTAGTCTGCGCCGGTATCGTTATCACCTCGTTGCACCTCTTGTCGGTACAACCACATCAAGAGCCTAGGTTTCTCATACCGTTAGTTGTACCAGCCATCGTCTTGGTGGTCAATAGCGGCTTTGCGCGACGCGCGGGACGAACCTTTTGGGTACGGCTCTCATTCACATATTTTCCCGCTTCTCTGTTGATCTTTGGTCTCACTACTAGATCGCCAACCTTGTCGTCAATATCGTACTCGCAATACTATTCGGAGTTCTACACCAAGGCGGAGTAATTCCTTCGCTCTTATATGTCCATGATTTAGTGGGAAGCAGCCAACATAGCAGCGTAGTGGCTTATTGGAAGACCTATATGCCGCCCAACCACCTCCTTGGCATCCCTGATACCGGCAAGTGGTTTTGACTCTCCGAGAGAGCTTCGCTGACTTCCTGAATTATAGATGTGCAAACCGGTCGTGTGACTGTCGCCGACCTCGCTGGTGCATCGGCAGAGGAGCTGGCGTACACGCTGCAATCAGTTTCCGGCGCCGCACGCAACGCCACTGTTTATCTTGTGACTCCCCCGTTTGCGTTACGCAGCCTCGATGCAGGATTCTCAAGGTGTTTTGTCGCTGATAAAAGAATATTCCCACATCTCGATTTGGACCACATTCCGGAGAGCGTAGAAATGGGGTGGCAGGAAGGACTTAGCCTTGTGATTTACATCGCAGAAGGAGACTGCTTGAGGGAGTTGACTGGCCGAACCTCTTAATGGCAATCCTGGTACGTGGCACATTCAATGCGAGCACGGGCAGAAATGCTAAAGCACAGGCGCCAGTAAAGTAGCTCGTTGTATTGATGTTGGCTTCCAGGATATGTATGTCATACGCCAGCCTAGTCTCCTGCACCGTTACTGACGCACTTTCCGGCTAGTTCGCGGCGAAGATAGCGTGCGATGACAATGGCAGATTTGGTCTGCGAGGATCCTAGCCAGGATAAGAAGCCCTGCGATCTGCGGTGGCTGCTACAACTTGAACACGCGATGACGAGCGAATGTCCCTATGCGGCATTCGCCATTCAGTAACCCATCCGACAGCGTCTTCGCCATTCCTCTATGTTAGATGAGGCTTCTCCCCTGAGAGATCTAGCTGCTTTCTGGTAGCACACGAGGCAGGAAGGGTTAATATCGGTCGTGCGTGTTTCTACTTTGCTCTCCACACATGCTGTGACAGCGCAGCACAAACAGACCGCGGTCTCATATCCAAAAAGTGCATGAGATATCACCTCAAGGCGATGGATGTTGTCCTGGACGTCACCGATAGTGGTGTTCTTTCCATCTATAACCGGTCAGAGGGCCGAAGACGCTGGGTTATGGGCAAGGGTACTAATATGACGCAGAGGTGGATGTCGAACTCTCCTGCCCACCCTTGTCACATACAATGCCGAAACGACACCGACGACGCGCCTCTGCCCAAAATCCGGCCAGCCTGTCTTGCCATTCTATATCGCCGTCGGACCATGCTCCATCGCACGCTACGTCGGAGGGAATACTCGTTCCGCCTGAACCCGCCCTCAGCCCATCCCCCGCCTCCCTTCACCTCATCCCTAGCTGCGCTCCAAGCGAATGCGTCCCCTCGCCACCGCCGCCAGCCAATCCAACATGGCTGATCCGGGACTGCCATCCGTGGGGGCAATTGCTGAAGCCTGTCGAACCCAGTCCCATACAGGCACTGCCCACGCCGAGCTCACCTACCGGCCGCCCTCTCTCTGCGCAATCGCTGCAGTCTCCTTCATGCATACCGTCGGACGCACCGTCGCGCCCTCCCAGTGTGATAAGTTGCAGTTCACACAGCAGCAGCGACTCGGAAGTGTTGTTGCAGCTTCAACAGTCCAAGTCATCGAATGTGACGAGCATCAGCATCCCACCCTCGGGGTCGACACGCGTCAAACAGCTCGCACTTCCTTCGTCCCTCTCCCCCCGAATTCCGTACTATGCACCTATTCCGATCAAGAAAATCATCTCACCGCTGAGCAGTATGTGCTCAAAGACCACGAGACATAGCACGTTTTACTTTCCAGATGACTTGGTGACTCTTAACGTATGTAGTTCCTCTCTTTTCACTTCATTCATCGAATATCAATTGGATCTTGTGACTAGGTCGACGACTGTCTTTTCCGCGTCCACAAAAACTTCCTCGAGCGCGAATCCACGTATTTCAGAAAGTTGTTTATCAAAGAGGCTGGACGTGGACTTTCGGATGAGACTGCGATAGAACTTCCTCAAGTCACAAGTGCGGCGTTCGAACATCTCCTCAAACTCATCTATCTCGGGTACGTGCATCAGCGCCACATCTCGTGCCGCCGAGCCTCATCATTCATCCACGACAGGATCCACGAACCGTGTTCGTACACCGTAGAGGCCTGGATATCCCTCCTCGCAGCCTCCACGTCGCTGTCCTTCCCACGCATCCGCGAACGTGCGCTCGCGGAGCTCGAGTCCGAAAGCTCCTGCCTCGATGCCGTCGACCGTATAATACTCGCCGACCGCTACGACGTCGATCAGTGGCGCGCACCCGCATACATCCAACTCTGCACGCGCGACCGTCCTATTCAGGAGTCTGAGGCGACGCTGCTCGGTGTGAAGGTCACCTCGCAGCTCGCAGAGATTCGGGAGAAGGTTCTGCTGGAGATGCTCGAGGAGTGCCAAACGAGAAGTCTACGCACTAAGTCGTGCTCGAAGGTGTGGGCGAAGCCGGTCCGGGACGCATGGAGGGTTGAACAGATGGTGAACGAGGTATTTTGGCCGCATGAGGTGCCATCGAATCTACGCAGGCCCTCAATGCACTAGCCTCTATTGGATTATTTATAATTGTATTTTAGCCTACACGTAGTTCGTACATCACTTCTCGTTCACTAGTCATTTGACCATTAGAAGTTCAAACCATGCTGCTCGAGCTAGAGTCGGATACGAACTAAGCCTAAGCTTATAAGGATGATCATGGACTGTGGGATAATTGAGGGTTCAAGAAGTCAATGACTCAAGAGCACTGCGCAATACCCACCACAATGTCCGTCTGAAAGGTTTATCCCTCCTAGCAAGTGTATAAATATGAACACACGCTCTAGTTCGTTCCCCACGTTCATCCGGCTCCGCTGTCACCCGCTCCTCGCCTGTCTCGTCTCGCGGGAAGCGCTAGAGGGCATGTGCTTTGTGCATGTCCTTGAAGATATAAACCAATCTCACAATTCCCACTCTTTCAGACAAGATCTCTCCTCCAACGAGCTGTCCGCAGTTTCCTTGGTCGAATGTCTGATCCACAGGTGACAAGAGGTTCTGTGGCAGCTGAGCCAAACGACACAAATCATGACTCAGATTTCTACTTTCAAGACGAGCTGACAGTCTTCATGGTAAATTATCCAAACTCCGTGTCAAATATTGTGGCCACTTACAGCTGTTGCAGGTGGAGAGATGTCTCTTTCGAGTGCATCGTCATTTCTTGACGCGAAACTCGGAATTTTTCAGAGGACTTTTTGCGTGCCCCGTTCCACCTGGCGAGGATGCGGAGGGACGCACCGATGCAAATCCCATCGTATTGTATGGAGTCACAACACAAGAGTTTCGTTGCTTGCTGCGGTTCTTCTACGACAGGTTCGTTTACACACCTTCGTACGACATGCCACGTCATGTTTCTTTTAGCACATACAGCAAACCTGTCGACACCCTTGAAGACTGGATCGCGTTGCTCTCCATCGCAACACGATACGTATTCGACAGGATTCGCGAACTCGCGATCATTGAACTCTCGCGGCAGGTGCTCGATCCAGTGCACAAGATCACGCTCGCAAACCAGTACGACGTATCGCAGTGGCTTCCTATCGCCTTCACAGACCTCATGAAGCGTCCCGAGCCGATCACAGAGGCGGAAGCCGAATCACTTGGCATGCGAAACGTCGTGCGCGTCGCCCGCGGCCGCGAGCTGGCACGGGAGAAGGGGTACATCATGTCCAGCATACGCAGCTACTACCCATACGACAAGGTCTATACCTTCAACGACAAGGCTATTCTGCAGATTTTCTACGATATTTGGCCTGAATGCGCCGCTCAGGCTGTCACGGTGATGGGGTAGGAGAATAGTAAGTAGATCCGACTCGTGCTCCAGCCGTCCAGTCTTTTAACTTTGTTCGCAATGTCTTAGATGTTTAGGGCTTACACAATCTTTTCACATTCATTCACGTTTGCTTGCACTTTGGACTACAATACCCTCATACCTGTCGTTGAGTTACTTAGCTTTCCCTGAGATCTCGCTGGCACTGCGCGCCGAGCGTTTTCCTACCTAATGGATAATAAGAATTAGCTAATAAATGCGGTAGTTCTGCAATGAGTCGGCAGTGAATCACATCCATCAGCGTAATGGCAGCTTTTCCCAGCTCTCTCCTTCGCCATAAACAACTCTGGTGGACTGACGTGCACGAGGTGATCTGATCCCAACATACTCACCTTCCTTTTACAGACACAGGTGTTTGCCGCTTCTCAGTTGGCGCTCAGGGTCACTCGTTACGGCCTTCATGATCTCGTGTCTTGCGCTGTCGCTTCAGCATGCGTCGAGCTAGAAAGGCAAGAGGGAGGTGCAAATATTACGGCACACCCGAAGTGCTTGACAGTAGCGTTGTCCATGCCTACACAATGCGTATGACGCGTGCATTGCGCACATAAAGCCTCTCACCGACGCCGAGGCGAACGACATGTCATCCCTCGAGCGTTGCCTCACATTAGCTTCTAAAATGTCAGTATTTTACTGAATTATGAAACTATGGCTGACGTTTATGGCTACAGGGTCTCGACTTACGACCGCTCTGTGTCGCTGCAAGCATCATCGTCAAGTAGTATCACCATGGCTGCTGCTCAGGTAGTTTCATTCTCTCCTTACCTTACAGACTGCATCTAACACTGTGTTAGACTCAATACGAAGCCGCGAATCAACAGCATCCGGAGTTTTATTTCGACGATGAGACAATTATATTCCTGGTAAGTACAGACACTCTCACGACCTGGGAGGAACCGTGACGAGACCCGTGTGCAGGTCGAAGACTGCTACTTCAAAGTGCACCGATACTTCTTTCAACGAGACTCTGAAGTCTTCCGAGCGATGTTTTCGTGTCCGCCTGGCGATAAGGAACCGGAAGGACGGACGAAGGAGACTGCCATTCTGTTACCCGGCGTGACAAAGTTCGAGATGACGGCACTCCTTCGGTTCTTTTATAACGGGTGAGCACTGAAACCTATTGCAAAATGTCGTCATCTGTTCCTTACTCATTCAGACCGTTCCTCAGGATGTATGAAAGCTACAATTCATGGTCTCTCAAGATCACGACGGGCGAATGGGCCGCGCTGCTCTCCATCTCGACCCGCTTTGCGTTCGACAAGATCCGCGCCCGCGCCATCTCCGTCCTCGCGCCGTCCTCGCATACGTTCAACCTCCTCGACTCCGTCGACGCGATCGTGCTCGCGCTCAAGCACGACGTGCCGCAGTGGCTCGAGACCGCGTACGTGCTGCTCACGCTGCGCGACGAGCCGCTCGACGACGCCGAAGCCGCGAAGCTCGGCCTCGCGACGACCGTGCGCCTCGCGCGCGCCCGCGAGCGGTTCTGGCGCGCCGAGGCGGCCGCGGTGGCCAGCGGCGGCCGGCTCGAGGAGGACGTGCGCCTCTCAGCAGGCCCGTTCTCCCGCTGGGGCATGCGTGCGAACTGCCCCCGCCGCGCGCGGGCGACGCGGGTCGTGCACGACGTGTTCTGGCCCACGAGCGAGGACGGACACGCTGCCTGCGCGCCGCGAGTCGGGCACGATGTCTTCCGCCCGTTAAGCGAGGACGAACACGCTGCGCGGGCAAGTTCGATCGCGAGCTGAGCGTGCGCTTTTGTTGGGTGTGGACCCGGCCCTGGTGGTCTGCTGGTCAGGCCTGTTCTGCTTGTGTGCTGAGACGTATGCTGGGTGTGTCTCGGCCCTGTATTTCTATTGAACCGTGTTCACATGGACTCCTCATGACATCCCGAAGAACCTGAACTGTATTGTAAGTAGGGGCATGGAATAGATGTGATGACACCAAGGCTGTGGCCCAGCAGCATGAAGGTTCCCGAGGCAATCACTCAGTGCTCACACGACTAGACCCAGCGGGCACGGTGTGCGCACTCAAACTCCTCCTATATGAGCACGCACGTTCGAAGCAGCCGCTTAGACATGGAACTGCGCTTTGACGTGTGTCGGCGAAACCTCCCACAAGGAGAGCAGGTTGACTCATTCGTTGCGTACTAATACATCAAGGTGCGACAGAGAGAGGTGGCTGTTAACAGGTTACTATGGTACATTAGCATAGTTCTAGTCTTGTATATGCGCTTTAATTTAGGGCGTGCGGGTGGGCTGCGGCGAAACGTAATTCAGCATGGTGCGGACCTACACCGATGGACAACTTACGTCGGCGTCGCTTGTGACAGCGGTAGTGTCCGTAGGAGAATGAGAGACAGCACCCGACGTGCGAGCGATGCTGGCGAGGTCAACATCTACGGTGACTGTCAGCCAAACCACTGGCGCATGTCGGCTTCGTGAAACGCACTGGGAGACTTGAAAGCATTCTTGCGGAAGTTCAGTGCCTTCTGCCTCTCTTCAGGGCTCATAGAGACCGACGCCTTCCTACCGGCGGTAGGCTCAGCGGTATCTGAATGACGTGGATGAGCACACGCCACCGACGACGACGACCTCCTAAACTTACCAGTCTCCTGACCCTGTTCACGCTGCTCAGCGTCCTCGAGCGCGGCCTCCTCGAGCTCACGCTCATCCACGAGCGAGCCCCAGTTGTGTGGACCCGCGCCACCCTTGATAAACTCCTTGCCCATGGCGTTCCTGGGCTCGGAGCGGTCCTTGAGAATGGCGCGAAGCGAAGTGGCACGCTCGGTACGGGTCATGGCGGTTGTCTGCGACGACGTCGAAGGTGTGGTGGTCGACGTGGACGGTGGTTGAGATACGTTGCTGCGCCCAGTCGCGGAAGTGGGTTTATATACACCACCTCGCTCCAGAATCACTCGCGTGACCCCTCTCCAATTCACCGTTCCAGCCGTTTCGAGCCCTTGTTCGATCGAGTTCCGCGGACCATCTCGCTTGCTGTCGTCGTGGCGGTGTCCTACTCGGCCGCTGCAACACACCCACTCAATGTTACGCTACATTCTCTGCTCGTTGCCCTTGGCGATGAGCTCGACTCTGTCTCGGCTCGCCACAACACTGTGGAGAAGAGAGTATCCGAAACCGGAAACGATGATCACGAATGACCAAATGTGGGGAAACGTGGGAACATATTAATTTAGTGCTTTCGGGATTTGCCGATGGCAAGTAATTCCATAAGTAGCTAATTGGTTGACAAAAAACATGCATCCAATTCTTCACAATTCGATCCGGCAGCGTTTGGCAGCGCATGAAAAAATCATGTTTTGCTCCTAGCAAAGTAAACAAAACAGTTCTAGAAGGAGCGAGAAAGCTCGAGCTACCTCGCAGCAGGGGCCACTAGAAGGCACGACGCATCATCCGCCCCAACACACTACTTTTGACCAGGAAGTTTGACCTAGCGACGACGTCAACAGCCTCACGCAACGTGTACACCCCCAGCTCGCTGCGGCGCGTGTTTGGGATCGTGATGTTCACGCCGGCACCCTGTGCACTGGAGTTCGCTGGGTTCTGGAATATCGTGGTGTCTGGCTGGCACACCGTGCCGGGCGCGGGTAATGTGCCGTTGGCGAAGTAAGCGTGGATGGCAAGCGCAGTGCATGTGGAGAAGCCGGACAGAGAGGTGTGCTGAAGTAGCATTCGTCAAAAAGGGTATGCTACCGACAAACGGGAGGGATAGTTACCCCGGTCGAGTTCTGCTGTAGCAGGACAGAGCCAACGAAGCCTGCAGACATATTTCTGGCTCCCGTGATAGGAGTGATAGGGTCTAGTACACGGTGAATTTTGGCGGTACACGTGGGCCATGACTGCTCACCAAAAGTATTGCCTATGAGCAGAATCGGTGAGCTGGTGTTGGTGGTAAACGATCCTACGCGTTTTTAAGTCCCGTACCACATAGTAAGCGCATCCTCCACAACTCACCATTGAAACGGTCCTTAGCGGTGATTGTGGTAGGCCATGTCCTATATCCCAATGTGTCAGGTTCCATGGATCGCGACGCAGGCAACTCACGTGCACAACCCAATATCAATGTTGTACGCCTGCGGCGCAAACAGCGATGTTTGCACGTTCTGGTCATAGACCTTCTGGACCTCCGGGAAACTCATGGTCTGATTCACAAGGACATCTCCGCATTGGATGGCGTTTGAAGTGTCGAGGAGACCGGCGACGAACGGTTGACTGTTATTGAAGTCACACGTGGCGAGGGGATCGACCATCGCCTGTATGATGGTCCCTTGGAAGGTGATGCTTCCGCTAATTCCTTGCTCCAGCTGCACAAGGCCCTCGGCTGCAATCGGAGCGAGTGCATAAGGAGAATACACCATCTGGAAGAGCTCGCTGATGAGGACCGAGTAGTCCACAGAGCCGAAAGTGATGCTGGATGGGTCGGTGTTGTTGTAAACAGGTACTGGCAATATATGGACGTCGTTGATAATTTTGTTAACCCGAGCACTGATGAGGTCTGTAGTGTTTTCGTAGATGGCACACAAGGTGGGTCCTACTTCATGACAAGCTTCGTAGATTGAGGCGAGGGCCTTGTCCGTATCTTGGAGTGAACTGAATAGGTTGCCTAGCGGTGCGCAATGTTCAATTCATGTGTTAAGAACTGGTATGTAACATGTTCACCTGCATACCAGTCATGTGAGTTTAAGACTCCATCTATGAGCAGGTGGTTGATGTTTTCCGGGAACATGGCAGCATACCTAGAATGAAAGAGGTGAGAGGTTGTGCCAATGATAGTAGGGACGCCGTTTACTCACGTAGCACCAATGACAGACCCATAACTGACCACGGTATGAGCGAGTTACGTACACTTTGCAAGATTTTTGAACTTACGAAATACCCCAATAACTCAGCTTGTCGAAGCCAAACGCCCTAGTAATACCCAGCATATCCGTCGCTACCGCCGCGGTCGACACAGACTCAGCGATCACCTTGGCCTTGTCTAGCACCAGGTTCGATAGGATCTTGCTCTTGGTGTAAAATAGGCCTAATGAAGACACGGACTCATTGGAGTTCAGAGGGAAATCGCCATAGAATTCAAGCGCCTCGGCAGGCGACTCGAACACCGACAGAGGGGGGGTCGTTTGACCGACAGCTAGGAATGCAATTGTGTTAGCACGTGATGGGTTCGGGTCTGTGCGGACTTGCCCCGGGGATCGAAGCCAACGAGGTCGTATTTGGGACCAATGACCGCACGAAAATATTCAGCGAACTCGAGGACGTATTGAACACCAGAGCCACCAGGACCACCTAGAGAGTGCGGATTAGTTGCAGTTAACCAGATATATCTATCAGACCGTCAGACCTGGATTGAACAATATCGGTCCAAGGTAGTTTTCGTCGCCGGGCTTGAATTCAGATGGTGACATCACAAGCGCTATCTGCGCTTCTCCGGCACTTAGATTCGAGTATTGTAAAGGTACCTTTCCGGATGATATCAATTACATCGTCTCGTGTGCCTGGATGACATGAAACTCACGGTGAACCGGGCGCACTGGAATGCATCATAGCAAGGGGTCCACGAGAGGGTGGTGGAAGAAGCTAGCTAGAAAGCAGGTCAACCTGTGCAGCGCTGGATATCCACTTGGAGCTTACGCTGGCCCAATTGAAGTCCGTGCTGTCTCGCGCGACGTGGAAGTTCGCAAGGGCACTCAAAACGAGGCTCGAGGACACTACAAGTGACGACGCTGTGTTAGAGTGGATGAGACGCATTGCAGTCCAGGTCCGAGAGTTGAGGTGCACTAGAGCAAGACAAGCACTAGCTCTTTTATGTGTTCTCGATAGCACCCAACACAGTGTCGTCGACCCGCCGGCGGGGCGCCTTGTAAGCAGTTCATGATCGCAGCCAATGCGGCAGGTGACTGCGTATACAAGCAAGCGCCATTGAGGCCATAGACATTAATATTATTGGTTGCTTCACTATGTTTCACGGTGCTCACCTGACGCAAAAGCAGTGGCAAACTACTGCGCTAACAACAACCCGATCGCTCGCGGGGCCATCATGAGCCCCCGGGCTGGGTGTTGTGAAGCGGCTTGTAGGAGTTGTCTGACGGAGTCGAACGTGCAACCTGCTGGTAAATCTGTGTCAGTGAGGTTCCAGTTGTAGCTGGGATTATATGGTGGTATCCAACTCACGTACCTGGTGTATTTGCCCTGTCTGGCTAGACATCGTCGGCTGCTATCGACGGCACCCGCGACGCCGCATACAGCATTTCGTACCTTGATGTGTCCCGGCTGTGGTGGAGGGCATTGACAAGCACAGTATGGCTGTAGAACTGGGGAGTGCTGTGTGTTCGCTTGAGGTAGGGATCCGCAGCGCGGTACTATGCACTGACGGCTTGTGCTGATAAGCAGCTCATACTTACACGGCGCACTGAGAGAGGCTTGAATTTGACGACGCAGTCTTCACTGTCGCGTATGGAGAATGATGTTAGTACGAAACGCTCAGCACACGAACTTGAACACTGCGTTAGAAAGGCATTCAAGTTGGAAAGGCAAGCAACTTTCAACAGCGAAGAATTGATAATCTGGGCAGTTGTGATTCGGAGCATCTGGGGTCTTCCGGCTGCAGTGCCTGGTACCATATAAGCCAAAGGCATCGTCAAAACCATGATAAGTAAGTAGGTGAATGAGGAGGGACTCCCGCAATGCTCATCCGAGTCGTCCAGGGCGCTTAGATGAGTCAGCTGGACACGCTCAGCATCTGGGAATTGCCGAGCGCCGGCAGTGTCTTTGTCACGCTGTGGCTTGAAGTCTTTCATCTGCGTAGATATTCTACGTTCGGGCAGTGAAAAGCTGATTGATTTTAGACTTCCTTCACCATGGCGGACGCTGTAGAGGACGCTGTACGACGTCTCCTGCGCAGCTCCGAAGAACTCAAGCAATTCTTGGAAGCTGAAGCTGTTCCCCCATACACAGACGGCGGAGAACCCGGCTCAGAGCCTCAGATAGACCCCCCCGGTTCGTACTTGACTGAAGGGGCCCCTAATCAAAGCGGCTGGGAGCGTAGACACGTCCTTGCCGTTATTTCTCATGTCGATCCCTATGGAGACGAGCAGGGCTGGTTAGTCTTTCATACTATGAAGAGCACAATTAGAATCAAGCTAAAAGTATATTATTAGTGTGCTAATTATTAGGCTGAAAAGGCATAAGCTATCAGGCGTAACTGAAGGGTACAGTGTACACCATGCGTTTCCAGTCTTGGACGGCTTTGCTATCAACATGGCTCAGGCCAGACGTAACACCATCGACCTTTCTTCTGCTATAACCACCCTCAAACAGCCACAAACGGGTAATGTGTGTTACTAGCGCCTTGTCTGAGCATAGGCTAACTGTCACCGCGGCCACATCTCTATGAACAAATAGAGTTTACTCTTACGGTGCATCCAGGCCATGACCAAAATTTAGAACCGGTACAACTCGTCACTCGTGACGTCCATCGTCTAAAAGCCGTTCTTGCAGAATGTAAACGCCTTAGGAACATCTCTAGTGAGCGACTGTCCCAGGCTATTGTCCGAGTACGGCGGAATCGATTGCTTATGCCCTACTCTAGTCGCAAATAATGAGCCTGGTGTTATGGCACCATACCCGTGGATAGTGCCGTACATCACTCAGACAAAGCCGTCAATCCGTAAGTGGTGCTCAGAAAAGCCTCAGGAACCAAAGTCTGACATCCCATAGTCTTTTACGAGCCGCAAGACCTCCGCCATGCCCGGCGACCCCTATATGATTTGCTTTCCGAGTCTTGCGCAGGGACCCCTGGAGATGATGCGCTGGACATATCTCTTGTAAGGGAACATTGGACGAGATCTCAGGTTGAAGACATGTACGCAACAGAGGAGTCTATCACTCTTAGGTATGTAGCCTGAGCGTCACGTTAAGGCGTAAGACGGCGGACCTAATATACCACCGTGGGATGGCCCTGCAGACTGCGCATAGGCACTTTCAACGTCAACGGGAAAATGCCCTCGCAGGACCTGTCAAGCTGGGTCAGAGGGCAGGCTCAGGATACTACCGATAATTTTATACCTCCCCTCAAGGCGATTTCGCCTTTCTCCATCAGCGAATTGACGATAAATCCGCTAGATCAGGCAGGCGGTAAGATTCGTGTTATTTCTGACAGGCAAGGCGCGGTTAATTTGTCCTCTTCAGCATTATCATCAAATGTCGAAAGTAGCTCATCCAATGGTGTCAGGGACCCAGCTCTTGCGAAGTCTCGAATTCTAGGAAATGTCGCCGTTCCGTCAACCACCGGAGAGGCTCAGGACCCAGATCTAATAGTCCTTGGATTCCAAGAATTAGATCTATCAGCCGGAGCGCTGATATATTCGACAGAGACGACACGAGAAGACGCCTGGTTTGCAGCAGCGTTAGCGGGCCTAGGTGAAAATGCTGTGGAGTATGAAAAAGTATGTCAACGCTTGCACAGGATGCCTGAGATTTATGATATCCCAACTGACGTGCCCGCTGTTAGTTGGCCAGCAAGCAGCTCGTCGGGATGCTAGTAATGATTATCGTCAGGCGCAGTGTGAAAGGAAACTTTACACGTGTTCAGGGTACTTCGATTGGGGCGGGTATTATGGGGCTCATGGTACACTTGTTGTCATCAGCCTCATTGTGATGTATCCAGCTTACGACAGGCTTCGTGCCTACCCATTCTTTAGGGCAACAAGGGCGCCGCCGCGTTGCGAGTGACCTTCAACCCGAGCTCCACCCAGAACGCTTCGAGTTTACCCCTGCGCCCCATCGTGTTGACGTTCGTAAACGCACACTTGGCGGCGTTCGACGAGATGTTTGAGAAACGCAATGCCGACTTTCACGACATCTCCAGGAGGCTTGTGTTCGACTCCGGCGTTCCCGCTACTGGCGCCGCATCTCCACAATTCGGATATACACCGCCTACGGTACCGCTAAATGTGTACCAAAGCGACGCGCTATTCTGGATGGGCGGTCAGTGTCTATTCCGAAGTCACAATTTGTATTCACAAAAGGAATGCCTAGATATGAATTATCGAATCGACCTGTCCGACTCCGACGTTCGCACGTTGCTTTCGGATGAAACGGTGAACAACTTGCCGCTCTTGCTGCAGTATGACCAGGTTCTGTTCTTTCATCCAGCCGCACGTAGCATCCAGTTCACGCACTAACTCCGATGACAGCTTAACTCAGCCATGCGCACTGACAAGGCGTTTACCCATTTTCATGAACATCCGATATCACATTTACCGCAAGTATCTTCAATTAGCTCTCGCACAGTCATCGTCTGAAGGAGCGCACATAGTTCATATCGCTTTAACGCCGTAGCGCTCTCCGATAAACTTGGATACGACCTGAAGTTAGCTCAATATCGCTCGTCAGGTCCATCTACTGACTGCAAGACTATAGGCGCAAGCCGGCATGGACCGATCGTATCCTGCACATCCCGTCGCACGCCGTGCAAGTGCTACAGCAAACATACACGTGTCACCGAGAAATCACGATGAGCGACCACAGGCCCGTGTCCGCAACCTTCGAACTCCACGTGCGTCAACTCGATTGAATCCGATAGCCCGCCGCAAGCGTAGCGACCTCCGACACAATGACCACAGATTCCGACCGTTGACGCAGAAAAGCTAGAAGCCTTTGTCCACGGCTTGTGGAAGGAGGTCTCCCACGTTGAGGAGTCAGGTGACATTCCCCGAGTCACCGTCGAGCCTACTGTGATCAATCTTGGAAAGATTGGGTAAGTGATAGGGTATTTTGACTGCCTCTTGTTAGTTCACCGTGGCTGCAGGTATGAGCGACGAGTACGGAAATTAGTCCGTGTCCGGAACACTGGTCGCGTACGTATACCTCCCGGCGCTGTCTACTCCTTGCTAACTTCCTGCACTCCGTAGGTTCCGTTGGTATACAGATTCGTGCCGCTGAGCCCTGGCGGATCAATACGTGAGTGAGCCCAGTTGGGAGGTCTCATGTCTAATTGCGAGGAATGCAGACCCCGACTGGTTGCATGTTGAACCGAAGGCTGTAAGAGCTCGCTTACGCCTTCTTCGATCTCACGGTGCTCACCTTGCCACGCTCTTTAGGGGCTTATACGTCCTGGATCACACGAGGAGTTAACTCTATCCGTCGAAGTAGATGCTCAACTGGCTGCTCAAATGAACCTGAGGGCCTCGACGCTCGAGACCACTCTTGTGTTACACGCATCGCTCGGGAGGGATAGCTTCCTCGTCGTGACGGCAGAGTACGGTGAGCGACCTCCGAGGTGTTGACCCTGAAAGCAACCCCGTATATCACGTTTCATAGAACCTACTTGCTTCGCCATGAGTATACCACGCCTAGTCCGTATGTCGGGCCCCGTCGGAACGCACGCTGCGCTTCAGCTAGTCCCTGAGGATCAGGCCGCAACGGCGCCCAAGGAAGTCATGCGCCTTGTCAGCTGGCTAATGACCTACGGCAGCGACGTAGTAAGTCGCGCACACAGTCTGCGCAAAATGCACGTCGCTAAATTGTCCATAGAATGAACTATTCCTTGCACACGGAGACCCTGAGAAGATGGACGATATTCGGAGGGTACGCTGGCCATTAGCTGCTAAAGCTGAGACATTCAAATGACGTCAATCTCTGTACGAGTAGGCCCTAGACGTCGGGGAAGAGCTATCCGAACCGAACGAAGACATTCGGGCCACAATGGCGTTGAGCGTAGGCTCATGCCTCATCCAGTTCATGGAGGCGCTACCTGAACCATTGGTCCCGGTGAACTTACATCATGCGTGCGCTGACAGTCTCGATCGGGATGCTGCATTTGAGGTACGCCCTTGTCGACACGAAACTTTCGGTTAGTCAGCGAGATGACGAATGTCTTTCTGTAGCTTCTGGCCCGTTTCCCAAGCGCTGCAGTGAATGTAATTTCGAGTTTATCCTTGTTCTCGGAACTTATGCTGACAGAGCGGCTCAGGTGTTCCTATCAATCACTTCATTGCTTCACTTCATCTGTCAGCAAGGCTCCCACTCGACCGACTCTGTCAGGGCGCAGAAGCTAGGCACGCTCCCCATCCCTGTGCAGATGTGCAAAGACGCTGACTCAAGGTTCTCCGCGGATTTAGCCGCAGTATTCGCGCCCGTTTTTCTACGAGACCTACCGCCGCTCACTCCAGCCATCTCCCCGGTAGGAAAGAGACGATTTGTCCTGCATTTCATCTCTGATTCTTGAAGTGTCGTCACGGGAGAATGGTTTGAAATAATAAATAGCGGCACTGGTAAACACTACTATATAGATACATTCCAGGAGTACATGTGTATTAGTCGAGGTGTGCGCGGAGCGTGCACCAGTGCACCGGGACCGAGAATGACGGAAAGGACATCGTGTGAAGTGAAACCATTCGATGAGACGGAGAGTTCACCCCGAGACCCGCCCGGAGGTTGTTGGAAGCAAGCGTGGATGACGGCGGACAGTCAACGAAGTCCTACTGCTTCGGCCTGGACATGTGCTCAGATTCCATAAGCCGCGTCTAATATATTGCACCTTACTCACACTGGCACGTAGGCGCATGGCACTCCGCGTTTATGACAGTTCGTGCAGGAAGGCTTGAGGCCATCGCATTTGAGCTTGCGGCCTGATTACAATGTGTGAGGAGCTACTCTCGTGCATATTTTGAACAACCTGCCTCGGCAGAATTGACAAGCCATTGCTGTGCGGCGGGGAGTGCGGGGGATTTCCTCTCCATCGCTGTCGAGGAAAACACTGTCGTTGCTGGTAGACTAGAAACGAATTCTCGTAAGCTTTCTCGATCAGATTCATCTTACAGCTTGGCTTACCTGAACAGAACTCATGATGTCAGCAAAGGTAATAGAGTTATAACAGGCGAGCAGTGAGAACTGATGTGAGCAAGGAAGAAGTATGTGACAGAGTTCTAGCAAGTGCTAAAACGCTATCGAACAGTAGAATGTTGGTGAGTTAGGAAAATGGCGGTAAAGTAGTGAGCAGTGACTACACATCTTATATACCAGTCGCAGTGTTGCGACGACCACCGGCCGTATAGGACACCATCTCCGGAGCACTGGCTAAGCTCTTGGTCACAGCTGCGCGACTGAGTCGTTTGATACTTGACGCTGTAGGGTTGTGTTACAGGAAACCAGCTGGGCGGCGCATGCAGGAAAATAACTGCCGTTGTCCGCTCATACCGATAGACTGCTAACGTAAACATGCGGGCACCGAGAGACTGGTCTGCCGCAGCAACATGGGTTCAGCACACGATGATGGCGTCTTGTGTAGTCGCCAGTTTGTCCTAGCTAGGGTTATCACTTCAGTGGACCGCTGGTCAACATTCAATAGTAAGCTATGCAAGGCCGAGATCTGAGTGCTTCTGTGGATCCGCCAGGAGGCCGATGAATTTGACATGATCGTTAGAGCAATGGACGCCTCGGATAGATTGTGCCCCGGTGCGGCTTCCTGAGTGCCGATGCCACGCGAACGGAGTCATTGTGTTTGGTCGGACTTGCAAGGAGTACTTGGACGCTTGAGAAGACGCTCTGGGCCAGTAGGCGCGAGCGCGCGAAGCCACCACACACCAACATGAGCCACCTTAGGCCGTCATAAATTCGTGGGCGTACGTTTGGCAGGGGCTTCGATATATTGATCGAGATTCACCGATCATAGATAATAATTGCCCCACCGTTGAGTGCATGTCGGTCTCAGAGTATGTTTGTGTGCGGTGCTGACACGCCGTTAGCGGAAGGGACAGCGGGCATTAAATTATCGCTCACCAGGGTGCTGTGCTTTTGAAGACCGGATGCCGCCGATACACTGGGACGACATCACGCTTGCGGCCAAGAAGGAAATAGATAGGTGGGCGTAGTTTTCAAACTGAAACGTGGCTAACTCAAAAAGGACGAGACGGGAATGCCGAAGTTTCAGGCTCGAATGTCGCAACTTCGCAATCCACCAGTGCTGAGGTGTCTGGATAGCTCGTACGTGATCTGCGGGGAGTGAACTGGTCAACTCGAATAGAATCGCGCGCGCAGTATCATGACTTGTGATGGTTTTATACGCACCGTACACCCTATGGACCTTCACTATCATTCAGATGGAGTTTGAGGCTACGGTAGTCCGTACTAGGTTCTTTGCTAGTATGGATACCGACAGACGACCGCTGGACGAATGAGGCAATTAGTCTTTACAGTTTGAAAAGCTATAGGGTTACTGCTCACAAGTTCAATCTTCAACTCTGGTAGATATCAGGCGTCCAGGGGAGATTGCGCGGCCGGAGACCCTGAGCGGAAAGAAGAAGACTTAGTTCACTGACATCACGCCTCGACAAACACCGTGCGCCGCATCGGTACCAAATCTCCGCGGGCGCACGCCCATGCTAAACCCCCGCGACGTGGGGTTGATTGAAGCTTTATACATCAAGACAATCAGAAAAACCGGTGCTCATCTGCTTTCGTTCCCATACGGGCATGTCCAGTGGAAATGATCCTCAGATAACTTGCGCCGAGTCTGACTGAAACGATAGGGTCACCGCAACGAAAATGAGACATACATGGTCTACGTGCTGCATAAAGCCACAAGACTAGAGAGAACATGCTCATACAGCTATGAGTACTCAGCTTCTGAGGGCGGCACTGAATGACTATAGTGACCAATTGTCGTGGCGCCAGCTTCGGAGTCGGGGACTCCGTAGATTTAAACGAAAGCTGTGTGAACCTTTCATTTTAACGGAGTTTCGTGGTACCGATAGCGCGTAATATCAGGCAGAGAGGTGAGCACCTCTGAGATGGGTCTGCTGAAGCGGCTGTGAGCACCAAACGCGAGCCTTCGGCATTCGCCGATATTTGCCTCTTGAGTCCCTAAATGGCAACCAAGAAAAGGATCAAGTCGTACAAGACGACTCTGGGTATAGGAACTCAACACATGGCAGCTCATAGTCTGCGAGACAGCGCTTTGCGGTCCTAATAAGATTGTGAAGCGTCTCAAGGGTGAATGCGCCGCTCAACTTGAACCTATATGCACGGGTAGGCTCGGAAATCGGTGGAAGAGCGCATGGCAAGTATACGGCGGTGCTCCCCTAGGCACTTGGAAGCCGTAGGAAAGTGTTTGCCGAATATAATTCCCGTGAGTCATGCTGTTTTTTTTTGACAACGTTAAGATCCATCTGAACTAATTCTGGACACACGTCCAGCTTCTTCGCCACTACAGCGCATATTCAGGCAGAGAGGACAGTCGACGAGTTATTTTCCAAGATGGGGTACATCTTGCTGTCACCACGGACTCTATAGGGCCTATCTGCTCGCACACCTGGTCTCTTCGAACTGTACGGATTGGATGGCGGATAAACAGGGATCAGTATATGAAGCTGGTCTCGACTGGTGACGGACACTAGAGCCATGTTCCCTTCGGCCGGGTCTACAAAACGCCCTTCAGTGGCTGAGCCAATGATGACATAGGATGACACAGCACATGTGAAAGAAGTATACTCATTTATCGTCGCCATTACGGAAGCAACAAACCATAGTACTTGATTACAATATCAATACAGAGTCCCTGGATATTTGCCCTTGCATCTCCTTATTCTTGATCTTACGAAAAGAGCTTCTTGAATGCCTTCTTCTCCTTATCCCTCTTCTCCTTTTTGCGAGCACGGACCTTCTCAAGCTCGGCAATGATTGCCGCGTCTTCCTTCACGAGCTCATGAGCCTGCACTAGGTCCCTCTCGGCGTCATCGTCATCCTTGAGGGCAGTGCGGCCGAGCGAACGTCGGTAGAGCGCCTTAGCTGTGAAAGGATTACAATATCAATCGGCGTGACCGAGGTTGGATATGAACCAAGCGCGTACCCTTGTCTGCGTTGTTCAGTTCGAGACGCTCCAGGGCGCGGGTGGCACTGTCGATCGCGATTTTTGCTTGTCCAGTCCTCACGGCCGCAAGAGCGGAATTGAGAAGGAGCGGTGCGAGGAGGGCGCTATACGAGTCCTGAAGCTCCGGTGGTGCGTCTTGGGGCAGTACAGGATGGACGTCCAGGTATCGTATAGCCTCTGTTCCGCGAGAGAGTCATATGAGTCCTCGCAATCGCGGAACACAAATGGGCGGGGCGCACTCTGATACTTGGCGAGAGCCTGGTCGGCTTTGCCCTCCTTGAAGAGCTTGTTACCTGCTTCTCTGATCTCTTGTGCAACGCGGAGCGCGATTTCGGGCTTTTCATGCACATCGCCGTCTGTGAGGGGGTCTTGGTCTTCGGGAAAGTCTTCATAAGGATCGCCGTCCGCGCTAGCAGAGGCCTCGAGCGACGGATCCGACGGGTCTAGCTGCCCGCAGGCGGCAATAGTACAATGTTCGGTGGGGACGTCTCCTGAAGCAGTGGGGTGATTCTCGATCGCGCGAACTGCGAATGTATTGATAAGCATGTAATACGCAAAGGGTTCAGAAAGTCGCACGTACCTATGGATTTGCCGCGAATGACTTCTCCGAAGACGACATGCTTGTTGTCGAGATGCGGTGTAGGACCTGCAGTGATGAAGAACTGCGACCCGTTTGTTCCAGGACCTGCATTTGCCTAGTAGGTTACTGGTTAACGACACGTGGGATTTGAAGATGCTGATACTTACCATGGAGAGTAAGAACGGCTTCGTATGCTTTACTTCAAAGTTCTCGTCCTCAAACTTCTCCCCGTAAATAGATTCACCACCCCTGCCGTCTCCCATCGTGAAGTCACCACCCTGGATCATGAAACTGCAACCGACGCGGTCATCAGCGGCCTCATGACATAGGAAGTGGATGTCGGACCTACCCTTTAATCACGCGGTGGAAGTTGGATCCTTCGAAGGAGAGTTTCTTTCCAGAGTTCCCGACACCTTTCTCGCCGGTACATAGCGCACCTGAACGCAGTCTCATTAGCGTAACTATCGTACCAAACCTAGATAGAATACTCACGGAAATTCTCAGCGGTCTTCGGGACGATATCGTTGTACAGCTGTAAGACAATTCGTCCTGCGGGCCTGCCACCGATTGTGATATCAAAGTAGGTCAACGGGCGTTGCGTTGCCATTGTGACTCGATGAAGTATGTGTGGATTCTTGCGGAAGAGATGTAGCTTCTCATAACTGCAGTCGGTTTTAAGGCTAATGAGGACGCCATCGCTCGAAACTACCAGAAGCTTCCCCGCTGCAGCCGCCTCAGGTTACCAGACCTTCACTTCACAGAGCAATTCAAGTCGTGCTTATCAGAGTAAGAACCAGTAAGCAGACATGCTTACCGGCACATCAGCGAAAAGACTTACTAGTCAATAGCACTTACTTCACATGCTTGTGATTAGGCTATTATCATGATGCGACTACGGCTTGGGTAGCGCCCCTATATTCACGCGCCTGCTTTGGCGCCGCAGGCCCCTTCACAGCTGTTGCTCTTAACCACCACCATATGCTATTCTCCTTTCTCTTCCGCATAATTAGGTGTGTTGAGTTGTGTATGGATATACGGTATGGAACTCAAGATTATATAGTGCGGTTACTGCGTTCTTGTATCCTGGCTACGCGTCGTACAAAACCCTTTCACAACGACCTGCCTCGGAGGCCGAGCTCGAACGATGGTTGATGTACTGGAGTGTGCTCGGATGTATTGTATCGATCGAATACGTTGCTGAATGGTTGATATTCTGGTATGTGCTCCGTCGTGTGACCGTTCAATCACTCACGGAATCACTCACGGAAACCACCAGGGTACCGTTCTACTATCCGCTGAAGACCCTATTTCTACTCTGGCTGGCTCTGCCGCAGACTGCAGGGTCTTCATATATCTACACAACACACATACAGCCTTTCTTCTCGTCTCATGAAAAGGCAATAGACTCGGCCCTTGTTCAGCTCAAGACCTACGTGTACAACTACCTCCAACGTCTTCTCCGTTCTGCCTGGAGCCATGTCGCGACTTCCATGGGGCAAGCACCGAGTGGCCAAACTGCACCCAATGCACTAGACGAAGGTGGCATCACCAGCGAAGCCGCAGTGAACGCGGGGGCCATGCCTTCACTGTCTGACCCCATCTCAGGACCCGCCCAGCTTGCGCAGACCTTCTGGAGCAACTTCGGGCCTACGGTAATGATGGCAGGTGCGGGCTTCCTCCGCCAGGCCCAGGCGACAGCGCAGACGAGTGCACAGGCGAGTGCGCAGGCGATGGAAACCCCGCCGGCGGGGCCCAGCCGACTTAACTCGACGGCGTCTGTCCTCGACCGTCGTCGGCAGCTCGAGGCGGAGCTCGCCGCGCTGTCGTCCCACCCAGATCTGCAGGGATATGATATCGATGACGCTGTGGTCCCGCCGCGCCCTGAAGAGATTCATACACGAAACTCGTCGTCTTCGTCACTCCGCGAACGCATCGGGACTGGGACGGGAAGGTTTGAAGAGGTAGAGGTCCCGAGCGATATGGAGAGCGAAGGGCTGATGTCTCCGGATTCCGATAGGCCGGCTCCGAATAAAAGAGGTAGTTGGTTTGGTTGGGGAGGAGATCCTAAAGGGTATGAGAGGGTGAAGACGGAGTGAGCATAAGGCAGGGCCTTCAAGTGCTTCGGTCGATGTGGACTTTGGGCATATATGTATATATACTTTACTCGGATTCCGTTCATACAACAGCACATCATGAAAGACAGGCAGCGCAAGCGGACTCGGAGGGATAGGTGTACAGAAACACTACCAAGAATTTGACCATATTGTACATCGAATATGTCACGAAATAAATAGTCCGGTGTGAGACGAAGCAGGGGTAAAATCCCAAGAGCAAGCGAGCGACATAGAGAGAGGTGTTCATGCTCTGATCACGAGGTTTACACCCAACCTTTGAAGATCTGAAGCATCATCTCGACCGCATAATCTACGATGGGATCATCCAACGTGAGCCGCTGAAATCGTAACACCATGTCTTCAAACTCTGCGTCCAGCGTGTCGACTACCTCCATTGGAAGAACTTCGGTTACTGGAATTATTTCAACTGCGCACGCTCCTTCAGCTGTTTCTTCAGCTTTTAAGGCTACATCAACTATAGGTGCTGCTTCGACGAGGGGAGGCTTGGTAGTATGAAGTGCCTCCAGTACAGGGCTATCAAAATACTTATGAGTTATCTAATCCTGGGATTATTGCAGAGAGGCTTACTCTGCAGGGAAGTCCAGGTCGCACGCAATGAGCTCGAGAAATTCGTCTTGTAGCTCTTGGAAGCTGGAGCACTCCTGCAGTGCGGAAGAACGGTGTCGGGTGCCCCAGAGATAGAAGGATGTCGCGAAGGATGCATACGTCGATGCTTTGTTGTCTTTGAGGCGACCCTCGAGCAGCTCTGCGGCAAAAGCTAGAGCGTCTTCTTGCTCGTCGAGATCCCCAATCGTGACCCGTCGACGAATCGAGGAGTACATGCTCTCCGAGAAGAGGCGAAAGCTTGGCTCTAGAGTGACGCGGTCGTAGCGGGCGAGAATGATATTGCGCACGACTGTCCATGGGATGAGAGCGAGTATAGCTGACCGTGGCACATGACCATAGATCAGGACTTCCTGAAATAAATTGCTGAAGTTTTCGGCAGTCTCTTTACTGTCCGAGTCTGGGAATCGCCGTAAGGCTTCTTTCGCGAGAAGGATGGGGTGCGTTTTGGGGTCTAACACACTCGTGTCGATGATAAGAAGTTGAAGACCGGAGTTTGCTACACACATCAGTGGATAAAACGCAATGAGTGACAAATCGCGGAGGAATGTAAACAATCGCTCACGTACACGTCCAGGTCCGAGCGTCCCGCCGCAAACCCTCGTATATCATATATACGAAATTCACAGATGTGGATATCCAAGGAGTGCTTCCTGCGGCTGGGCCATTTTGCCACATGCATATATGGCCGAGAAGTGCAGGTAGCTCGCAATCCTGTGGGGTGCACACAGGTATCGCGGTTGCTTTGCGACGACGATATTTGTGCGCTACGAGATCACCGCTGGGTAAAATACAGTCTTCTGTACTTCTTTCAAGTCGATACAAGTAAGGATGCTCTCGAAGAACACCGTCTAGCGTAGCGTTTCCCGATAGCCCATGGAAGATGACGTTGGGCCGCTCAACGACGAGCATCACAGAGAAGGGCTTAGTCTAGGGTGGGAAGGTGAGGGTTTCGCATAGAGCCATGGGGATATAACGGTCGTCATACCTACATTATCTCACATTGAGCGGCGCTGGGACTAGGTTTACGGAGTCAGAAGAGCATTGACAGCTGTCTATAAGACACTGATATTAGTACAGCCTTCAATATCGCCCTTGGACTTATTTAGTAAAATGCTATCGCTCGATAGTATTGGCAGTGGTTGGTATGCACGAGCATCAAGGTTAAACGTTAAACGTTGAGCATGTGAACGATATAATTCGTTGTGGTGGTTCGTGTTCATGTAAGAGCAAGTCGAAGACTTTGTGACCGTCGACGAACGGTAAGAGGCGCCGAATCAATTGTGAAACAGAGCGTCTATCACCGAAAGGGAGATCGAGATCTCACCGTGGACGCGTGCTCTACCCGCGACCGCGACCTCCCTCACATCTTTCGAATTGTTTCATATTTTCCACTCTTGCCGTCGCGAAAGATTCCAAGCTAGTAGAATTCTGCGACATATTACGCGATGTTTGGAGGCTTTGGAAACACCCAGAGTAATACTGGTGGGTTTGGGGGGTTCGGTGCCACGAACCAAACGCAGCAGCCACAACAACAACAGCAGCAGCAGCAGCAACAACCAGCGACTGGAGGGGGGCTATTTGGAGGCTTTGGGGCCGCTCCTGCCGCGGGCAACACTCAGCAGAACCCCAGTGGTCCGTCCCTATTCGGGAACACGTCTGGGACGCAGAATACTGGCGGTGGCCTATTCGGAGGCAACGCAGTACCATCAGGAGGATTATTTGGCAACACAAACACGAACACCGCGCAACAACCCGCCACCGGCGGACTGTTCGGAAACGCAAATACTCAGCAGACGCAGCCAGCTACTGGCGGTGGACTCTTCGGCACCAATACGAATACGACCAACACGACTACTGCACCGACCGGCGGACTTTTTGGGACGGCGCCCGCTCAACAGAATGCCACAGGAGGCGGTCTGTTCGGAAACCAAACAACCAACGCACAGGGGGCAACAGCTGGCGGTGGTCTGTTTGGAAACACATCAAACCCAGCGACGAACACCGGAGGAGGCTTGTTTGGCAACACGGCCAATAATGCAGCACCCGGAGGTGGGTACCCATAGTTTGCTTCATACTAGATGCGTTGTTCAAATCATGAGTAGCCAATGCCGCCCCGAACCTCTTCGGTAATACAGCCCAGTCCGCACAGACGTCTCTGTTCGGGTCAACACAACAGAAACCCGCTGGCTCATTGTTTGGACAACCCGCCCAACAGCCTGCTCAAGGCTCTCTGTTCGGTCAAACCACCACGCAACCACAGATGCCCGCCCAGGGTTCGCTCTTTGGACAATCCACTCAGACGCAACAACAACCTCAGAACTCGCTCTTCGGCGGTTTGAGCCAACAACCTTCCGCACCAAGCGGCAACTTGTTGGGATCTAGTACGCTCGGCATTTCTTCCTTCGGTGCGCCCACGCTTGGGAGCAGCCTTCTTCCAGCTCGGGGAACGGTGGTACCAATGCAAAACCAACAAGACCCGCAGGCACAGTTCCAAGCAGTAGTACAGCGAATTGAGGGCGTCAAGCAGGCGTGGGATCCCAATTCACCGCAATGTCGATTCCAGGTTCGTTCTATTTTGCTTGTTCTCCATGCTACATCAGCAACGCTAAGCGCTCAGAATAGCACTACTTTTACAACCTAGTAGACCCTGCACAAGTTCATTTGTACGGGCGTCCAGTGAACGCGGCAAACGACGCTCTATGGCAAAAAGCTGTTCGAGACAACCCCGACCCAAGCTGGTACGAATATCCGCTATGAATGCGGAGTTGGCCTTTGACTGCTCTACACAGCATGGTCCCTGTTCTCGCGGTCGGATTTGATGATCTCCAGCAGCGCGTAGACGCGCAGACGAAGCAGGCGGCGGAGCACCAAGAAAAGCTCAAAGTGACTATTTCACCTATTACCTTCTCTGCCCCTTTTTTCACGGATATCACATCTCGCTAGGAGCTCAAGACGCGGCTTGAAGCGCTGTCGCAGCGGCACCAGGTGACGAACACCTCACGGCTGCGCCGTGCCCAGGCGCTCCAGACGCAGCTGACGCACCGTGTCCTGCGCGTCGTGCAGCACCTGCACCTGCTCATCCCTGCGCTCCGCTCCTCGTCGATACGGCCAGAAGAGGAGGCGCTCCGTGCAGCGCTCGAGGAGATCGATGAGGACGTGCGCCGGCCGGGCGGCATGGGCAAGATGCGAGGCAAGCTCAACGAGATGTGGGCTCTCGTGGACGCCGTGCGTGCAGCACGGGGACGCGACCGCCAGGAGGGTGCCGTCGAGTGGGCGGTTGTTGACGAGGAGGGTCTTGCGCGAATCACCCAGGTGCGTGTGCGCGTTCGTGCGGAGTTGTGCTCTGTGGTGCTCATTTGTTGTTCTCGTCTTCTCCCCACGCTGGTCGGGCGTTGCAGGTGCTGGCGGAAGAGCAGGCAGGCTTGGCACACGTTACGAACTTGCTGCAGCAGGATCTCAAGGCTCTGGCGGTTATTTTGGGTGTACCAGCCAAGGAGGAGGAGCCGGATGCGTTGTCTGGCTCTGCTACTGCGCTGCGTAGTAGCCTGATTCACTAGCTGTGTATATTTGACCCCGTTGTTTGTGCTTGTCTAATCTGTATCGCGCTCAATCGCGCTCACTGTAATGCCGCCCGATCGTCGTGAACGTCAAATGTTGTTGTGAGATTAGAGCATTATGTAAATTCCACGTAAGTTATTGGCTATGTGTGTGGTAACAAGAAGGATATGACATAGAAAACCATTCAGATAATGACTTGGAGCGATGAGTCCTGGTAGTTGTAAGTTAACGGGGAAACCCAAATATGAGGTAGTGTAGATTAGACTCGCAATGCTTATATGGAGACCAGAAAATTATCCTCCAAGCACCGAGGGCAGTGAAGAACGGGCCTTCCTTCATGTACCTCAAGTTTCTTGGTCAGCTCGTCCCAATATTTCACTCTGGGACTAGCCAAGATACGTTGGCTGTTCAAGAACCGCCACACAAAGTTATACGCGTCCTCTTTTCCCTCTCCATCGTACCAGCTCTTGTCGAGCCTCTCTATGACGCGCTCGAGCTCGTTGTGCCAGCCGTCGAGCGCCTGGTACACGAGGCGCCGCGCGAGGACGACGTCCGCGACATTCCCCGCGGTGCTAAACACCCCGTCTCCTGCGCGCCGCACAATCGGCATCCCTGCGATTGAAAGCAGAGCGTCGCGCAGCGGGCAATCGGGGCGCGCGAAGAACGGGAAGGCGCCGAGGACGTCGCGGAGCGTGCTCGGGGCACCGTGCGAGCCTTTGCCCCGCGGCGGCTTCTCGTATGCGTACCGGGCGAGCTGCGTGCACGGATGGTTGAGGTCTGGGTCGACGGCGAGGCGGCGTACGTCGGGCGTAGCGATAAAATTGGCCTCATTGACGGGCTCGAGCAGGCAGGACTCGTGGAACCAGGTGCTACAGGCGGGTCGAGGACAGAAGTGCATGTAGTCGCCCGTTCGTTCAACCCTAGTGAGAAGTGTGAGAAAATCATCAATATAGACAGCCGATACACACTCGTTAGGACAACTGCGTGAAGATTTATAGGAGCGTTTATAAAAACTTTCTGTGGCCGCTCGGGCGAGTTCGACTTCTTCTGGGAATGGGTTGTACGGAAGACGACAAATGCAAGTATGTTGACCAGGGAATGGCTATGACAAGCAACAGTGAGTATGAACATTTACTAACGGAGATGAGGAGACCGTACAAGGATCATTGGTGAAGTAGAGAGTGTATCCTTCAGGTCACATCGAACGAAATAATGTTGCGTGAAATTGATCTCTGGAGGATCTACAGCTTCTTCGTCATATCTATAAACATGGGTAGTTCCTAGATAATCCAGGCGCTGAGTCCCGGATTCGGCGGGTCAGGAAAACGCTGCCACTCACCATCGAGTGTAGTGGCTGAGATTAGATCGTATGCATCTGACAAGACACGCTCATTATCTGGAAACGACTCTAGTAATCTAGTAAACCATGAGTAGAGGTTGTGCCTCTGAGACATAAACGTTTAGACACGCACACTTCGTTAAGCTTGAGATCATTAACCCCTCCAATATCACTAGGCGAATAGTACCACTGCACACGGAGCCAAAAATCTCCTCTGTCAGAGAATTGTCTGCGACGAATCGACCATACGCGGCCTATCCATGCATTTTTTGGACCGTCGCTTGAATTCACCAGGACGCTGGGAGCGAATCAGTATACAGATACCCACCACGAAAAGTTCAGTAAATACTGACTCGCAACCTTTCTTGTACCGATATTTTGTCGTTACCAATTCTTCCGCCTGGTCCATCCTTTTCCACTGGCTGTCCGTCGGCTTGTCTGTCGGGTCGACATCATCGGCGGGTGTAAACGCGAGTTTCATCGACGAGATCTTGCTGGTGACCCTTCTGCCCTTGTTTGGAGAACGACGGGATGGTTTCTTGCGAGCACGGCCCATGGCGTATCGACAGCAAGCACTAGACTGTGTCAAGAGGCCTGAAGCCCGAAGATTGAAGGGCGGTAAGCTGGCGGAAGAGACGGTAAAGTGGAGGTTACGAGGCTGCGGCACGGTCTCACTGTCCTCTAGCGATCACACCCCACATTGTATTTCCCGAGCACATCACGGGCTTCAGGCCCCAGGGCTCGCGATGTTTGCCGCGAGACTAGCGATCCCGAGCTCCGCTGGCCATGGTGTCGGCTGAAGCGTGAGAAGCTCGAAACAGCGCGACTGGCCATGAATAAAGGCATATCTACAAACGAAATATGTGAGTGAACCGTCTGGACTATAAACATAAAGCGTAGCTCTTACCGAATTATCGACTCTGCATCCTGTGGCCAGCGATGCACGCAAGGACTTGGCAAGAACATTTCGAATGTGCTACATATCCAAGAATGTTAATTTCGAGATAAGATCAACTCTGTCCTAGCCGGGAGTTGCGCAGCGTACGTCCTTGTCTTCTCCCCACGACAGTCCGCCGTCGTTGTCTTGGCATACCCAGCTTTTCGTCAGTCAATATGGCGTTGGCGGCTCACCAGTCACCTATGGTATCAATACCCAAGAAGGCGACAGAAGAGGTCGACTGGACGAGTCCAATTCGCTCTGCTATCTCGCAGTCTTACGGCGAGGATCCAGACAACTATTCGACCGAGTGCGCAAACCTTCACCGATGTCGTCAAGATGCAGTGAAAGGTGCTGGCAGTGATATGACAGGTACGTGTTGTCCGGTCGCAAATGTACTGTTAGACTAACCCCGTCTGCACAGCTCGAGATCTGCTGTACAAGTACTTTGGTCAGCTGGAGCTGCTGGAGCTGCGATTTGCAGAGATCCGAGTCAACTTCCCGTGGAGAGACGCGTTCACGAACAAGCTCACGACACAGACGTCCATCGCGTACGAAAAGGCCTGCATCATCTTCCAGATAGCTGCGACGCATTCTGCCATCGCCGCTTCGCAGAATCGTTCGGACCCAGAGGGACTCAAGCGTGCCTTTTACTACTTCAGGACGTGTGCCGGCATGCTCACGTACATCAACGACAACTTTCTACACGCACCCTCTACAGACCTAAGCCGCGAAGTCATCAAATTCCTCGTCGGTATCATCTTGGCTCAGGCGACAGAGGTGTTCTTTGAGAAGTGCACGGATGAGAAGAAGGGCAACGCGTTGGTCTCCAAGATTGCTGCTCAAGCTGCGTCAATTTACACTGGACTGGCCGAAGAGGTCAAGGAATTTATGGGTAAAGGCATCTTCGACCGGAACTGGGTCACTGTGGTCCAGGTAAGTCCGCCCGCGGTACACTTGCTGCATGTTCATTGACGCCACTACAAAGACCAAAGCCAAGTACTTCACCGCACAGTGCCAATATTACCGCGCGCTGGCTGACAATGCTGCTGGCAAACACGGAGATGCTCTCGTACGCTTCATATACGCGGAGACTGCAGCCAAAGAAGCGAATAAGACCGCATCCTCCTTTGCCTCCCTATTCGTCACCCAAATGTCACCCAATCTACCACCTGACGCTGGTCCTTGCCTGGCCGACTTGACGAAGGCTCTTCTTGCGCTGTGCACAGAAAAGAAGAACGAGGCCCAGCGCGAGAACGACCTCATCTACAACTCCATTCTTGCCCCTTTTGAGACCCTCCCTCAGATAGAGAAGACCACAGTCGCGACGCCTATCTCTATTCAGGACGTATATGCGACACCAGAGGTACAGAAGGTTATTGGCACCGACATGTTCCAGCGCCTTATCCCGCTCAGCGTGCACGAGAGCGCGAGCGTGTATTCGGAAGAAAAGGCCAAGCTCGTGCGCGGCGAGGTCGAGAAGGCAGATGAGGCGGAGGCGGAGGTCAAGAGCGCGCTCGACGCCATGGGCGTGAAGGAAGGGCTCGTGCGTTTCAGAGCCATCGCCGAGGGCGAGGTGGGCGGCGAAGTCGAGATTCCCGTTGAGGTCCGCCGGTGGCGCGAAGACATTACCGTGATGGAGCAGCGTGAGCCCGTCGAGGGCCTCCTCGCCGAGCTCAACCGCCTCAAGACGAACGTCCAGAGTGAGCTCGAGGTTGTCAGTCGCGAGCTCGAGGCGGAGTCGCGCGAGTGCGAAGCAATGCGTGTCAAATACGACCACCTGTGGACGCAGGCTCCCTCGGCGACCCTCACCAAGTCCCTCCGCCAGGACCTCAAGTCTCACTTCGGTGCTCTCGAGGCTGCCTCTGCGTCGGATCAGCAGGTCGTCGTCTTGTGGAACTCGGTCAGGGAAGAGATTGGGCTGTTGATGTCTCCTGAGGTCGAGGAAGTGTTCCGCGCGAGCACAGCGAAGGGTGGGGCAGGCTCGGAGAACTTGCTGGATCTGGATGTATCAAGCGAGACTCGCGACGAGCAGGAGCGGGCGCAGGTCGAACATCTGGTTCGTGAGATCGACGACCGGCTCGGAAGGCTGAATAAGATTGCTCGGGAAAGGAATGAAGTGCTGAAGGATCTCAAGGAGAAGGTACGTTCACCCGTGCCACACCCCGCCAGCTACTGTTAAGTTATTTTTGCAGGTTCAAACAGATGACGTCTCCCATTTGCTACTCGTGAACAGAAGAAACCCTGGAGCAGAAAATTCACTTTTTGCAGGGGAGCTCGAAAAATTCAAACCTTTCCAAGAGCGTCTCACGCAGACTGTCCATCACGAGCAGCTGACCCTCCAGCAGGTCACGACACTTTGGCGATCACTCAAAGACTTGGCAAGCCGTGGCCCTGGAGCTAAGAAGTGGGAAGAGAGAGAGCGACGGAAGAAAGACACAGTCAAAAGGTTTTCTCATGCTCGAGACGGGTATATGGAGGCTCGAGACGGCTTAGCGTACGTTCTGCTATTCTGCTTCCTCCACAGGGGCTAACTGGGGAAACAGGAAGGGTCTTCAGTTTTACCACGACTTGACAGAGCTCTCAGAAGCATTAAGGCGGAATGTGCAGAGTTACGTCACACAGCGTGGTACCGAACGACAGTCTATGGCCGCTTCTGCTGAGGCACAGAGGCGACTTGCTGCCACGCCTACTTCTCCTCCGCCCTTGGCTGACAAGCCCCGTCTACCGCCCCCTCCGCCACGCGCTCCCCAGTCGCCGCTAGGCGGCCTGAACTCTGCATTTGCGTCAATGAATATGCAGAGTTCGAGTGCACCTCCGCTTCCGCCCTCTGGGCAGAGTGCTTGGAATACACCAAGCCCACCCTCCCATCCTCAATACACTTCACCGCCACCCCAGCCTTCTCGTGCACCGTCCCTTCCCCCGCCGCCTCCCCCCTCTGCACCGTTACAGCCATCATATACGCCGTCTGCACCCGCATCAGACCCTTGGGCATCCTTGGGCATGTTCGAAGCCTCGAAACCCTCTTCATATGCATCACCCACCTCAACCCCATCTGTGCCTCCGCCTCGCCCTCCTCCACCGCCTCAGCAGTATTCCTACGGCACACCCCAAGCAACGCCCTCACATTACGGACAACCGCAACGTCAGCCATCTTACCCACCACCTTCACAGCCCGCGTACGGTGGCTACCAATACTCAACTCCCCCTCCGCCGCCGCCGACAAGCGGATCGGCTCTCCCTCCGCCACCTCCGCCGATTTCGTACCAGACACAATACGGAGGTGCGCCTCCGCCGGCGGCTCAGCAACAGCCTCAACAGCAGCAGTCCTATCAATATCAGGGCTTCCCGCCGCCCCCACAGCAACAGCAACAGCAACAGCAGTATAGAAGATAGTCCTGATGGGATATTATATTTATTGTAGGATCGGTACTGGATGTATGCTATGAGACTGAAGTACTTGTATGTATCAATCATTGATCAGTGCGTGTGCTAAGCCGAAGCAAGATTGTAGATGCGTATGCCATATGGCTCGGTGTTCGGACAGGGGTATGGCATGGAGTTGACCGACGAGGGGTTGATGGAGTTGATGCTGACATCGAGGCAGTGTGCTCTCGCAAGGCGGACTAGACGGTCCAGATTCTGCGCCGGCTGTTCGACTGGCCCGTGGTGGACAGCGGAGGATGCATACTTACACTCAGTTTGAGGGCGATGCAGGTCGAAACACCCATCTACCTTGCGTGCGGGAGGACCAAGACCTGTGGGAGCTGTGGGGTCAGGAGAGTGGATGAGCGCCATACATTACGCACACGTCTGTATATGCAGGTGGGAGCACCTCGCATCCCGATGCAGGGCGAGAGTCATCCGTCACGATGAGTGAATGTATTCCCACGACGTGTAGCTGCATGCCCCCGTCTAGTTCTCGCAAAGGGTTCTGGGGGGTATTCGCTCCACCTCGAGGTGGTCCGTATTGCTCTGCTTTATCATCTTCGATGGAAGATGATAAGGAGGACGGAGCCATTGGTGAGGTACGGTCAGAAACGACATCCACATCGTACGCAGCGAGCGACACTCTCGATGAAGCTCCATCGGAGTCGGGAGCAATATTTGTTTGAGTTAATGCATTCGCCGGCCTTGACTAAACGGCTTCATTAATATTCCAGAAGGAGAAACCTGGCGCGAATGATTCTGTCTCAGAAGGCACATCTAGCAATATTTACCGCAGTCAGACTTCCCCCACTCGCAGTACTAGTACGAGTGAGCGGGTACGCGGACGTGCGTGCGTGGTAACCTTCTTCGCCGTCATGCCTCGGCGAGCGATGATTGTCGCCAGTAGGGCCAATAGAATTAAAGTGAGACACCCCGCGACGATGCCGGCAATAGCAGTTGTGCTCCTTGCCTCTCGGAGGAGGACGTGACGCCTTGCGCAGCGGTTGACTGTGGGAACGGAGCGAGGCTGGATCCAGAGTTCGGAGTGGTCGCATTTGCTGCCACGCCTAGACTTGGCAGTGTTAAAGAGGCACCATGAGACTCGGAAGCTTGAGATACCGTCGCGGGAGTAATCACAGGATTGACAGGTGAAGGAGATGATCCAGTGGCAGCACTGCGGCTCTCAGCGAGTGTATCAGCTGTGGTGGTGGAGAAAGAGGTTTCTGGATTGGAGGCCAGCTGTAAATTTGTCGCGATGGAGAGGTGCAAACGAGTAGTAGTAGCTTAACGAAAGCGTTCAGAATGAAAAGAGATGAACAGCAGTTCGGCAACATCATGTTTGCGCACTAGTAGTCAGCTTCTGTGTTGACACAAGAATGCAAATATTCGATGGCTCTGGGCTGTAATAGGTGCTTGATGTAAGCATGCATGGGGCTGGTCCCGGAAAGGCAGGCGACGACTTTAAATCATAACAAGCGCACACAATGTCGCTGCAGGCGCTTCTGAATCCCTCACCGCTGACTACACTGGAACGTACAGTACGCCCCCTTTCTCAGCCAAGATGTCCTTCCTATTAGGGCCCATTTCAGGCGCTGTGATTGCTGGAGGGGTATGCTCACCCCGACTGATTCTGACCTTGACGAAGCTAAATAGTGTTCATGACAGGTTTACTATGGCTTCTCGGCCATGATACGAACAAGGTCTGTCTGAAACTCGTACTCACCAATGTGAGCATTTGACTTATAATGATATTAGTGCAGAGCAGCATATTCATGAGTGCGCGACTATTGCCCTCTCGTTTGTGCATCTAAATTGACGATACCATGCTCATGCAGCCTCCACGCTCTTTCCGTGAGGTTAGAACAACCGAGCGTAGATAGCCGCGCTGCCCCGTCTGCGTTCGATCGCATTCGTCACCGCCCTTTCTCGCGCACGCTGAAGCAGCAATGGAACATACAACTCGAGTCGCTGTTTCGCACTGTCGGGGATATCGGTGGGCAAACAGTAGAATGGGGCAGGCGAAAGATACATGGAGAGACCAACACTTCTAACAAGTCCTCGTGAATGCCGTACCCGGGCCGTATATACAAGGATACCAGCTATTTTCCAGTTCACGCCCATGGCTGCCTTGCAATTGTTGGTTGCTTATCCAACAGACGATAATCTGGCGAAATTACAGTCTCAGTGCAGATGTGCCAGTGAACGGTGCTATATATCATGGCCACTCTACTTATTTCTCGACATCAAACCCCGTACGTCAACTGAAGGACGCAAAGATTAGTGCGGAGAAATTCGAGATACTTGAGTGGTTCGACGCCATGATGTATTATCGTTTAAACTCCGGCGAGCAGTTACATCTACTTATCAGACGTAAATAATACTAAATTAAACGTCACGTCCATCCCAAACCATCGTTGGCCAGATCTCCCAAAGCCCCCCCTTTCACTTTATGACCTTCCGCTGTACTTTATACTAAAGACGACAATGCGTGTCAAAACCCTGGAAATCCGTTGGCACGATAGCAAGCCCATCTCAACTTGCGACTTCCAGCCTGTCCCGTTCAAGAAGGCGCGCCCGACTCAAGACAAGAGCTATGTGAGCCAGTCGTACAAACTGGCCACGGGTGGCGAGGACAACCACGTCAGAGTACGTTCCGTGGAGGTCCAAATAGAAACGCGGTGCTAAACTTGTTGTAGTTGTGGACGGTCCATCCAAACATCATGCCGCCATCCGTGAAGGAGAACGCGGGGACTGAGGCAGGGTCAGGCAGGCCATCCAGGGTTGAATACCTCGCGACTCTCAGTCGCCACTCTGCTGCTGTAAATGTCGTGCGCTGGAGCCCCAACGGTACGTGTTTGACGCGTGATTCGTGAATAACGTGCTCATTATGCATAGGGGAGCTTATCGCGTCCGCGGGAGATGGTATGTATTCATGATAGCATGTGGTTCTTGCTAGACTTGACTATAACAACTTAGATGGCATGGTCATTGTATGGGCGCAATCGACAAGCCCCCATGCTGCAGCATATGGCAGCGATCTCACTCCCGAGGATCTCCAATACGAGAAAGAACATTGGAAGCCGCGAACTACATTTCGGTAAGGCACTCAGTTCATCTCTTTAAGCCAGTCCTTCACCTGCAAGCAGATGCACAACCATGCAAGTGTATGACCTTGCCTGGAGTCCGACAGGAGACTACATCATCGCGGGCAGTACAGACAACTGTGCAAGGATTTTCACTGTGAACGAAGGTAACTCGCATTCCAAGTTACCCCTTATGCCAATTGTTGACCCTACTATAGGAAAGTGCGTCCACGAAATCGCTGAACACAGCCATTATGTTCAAGGGGTTGCATGGGACCCTCTGGACGAGTACATCGCTACCCAGAGCAGTGACCGGTCTATGCACGTCTACAGCATATCGTACAAATCAGGAAACCTCGAAGTCCACGCCATAGGCAAAAACACGAAAATGATGCATCGCCATAGCCATAGTCACAGTCGCACTCCCAGTCGGCCATCTTTGTTCAGAAGGGAGTCGACGGCCAGCGACATCGAGTCAGTCAGTGCTTCAGAGCCCCTGAAGGAAGATAGTGTGACGCCATCGTCTCAACACCCTCCACTCTTAACACCCACTCCTTCAGTGCCTAGTACGCCAAACACAACGATGTTCCCGCCACTATCTATCGAGCGCTCCTCTTCCCGCCGGTCGTCGTTCAGCGGCTCTAACGCCCCAGGGTCACCGGCAACTCATACCCGGTATGCTCGGTCCCCATCCCCAATGCCTGCACTCCCAGCTATACGAATGCCAACGAACGCACTGTGGAATTCGGTCAAACTCTATGGCGACGAGAGCTACACGAACTTCTTCAGACGGCTAACTTTCAGTCCTGATGGCGGATTACTCCTCACTCCGGCTGGGCAATTTGAAGATCCTACCGTCGTACCCTCGTCGAGGGCAGTTGACGAACAAACGACCCGTGGAAGGAAAGGCCATCCGTCGGGCGATACTTTCTCGCAGAGTTCGCCTTCATCCGTATACATATACTCCCGCGCCAATTTCGCACGCCCACCTATTGCACGACTTCCTGGACACAAGAAGGCCAGTGTCGCGGTCAGATTTTCTCCTATCTTGTACGAGCTGCGCTCAGGCGTAGCTGATGGAGAACCGGCTGCGGAACCTAAGACAGTTGCCGTGGAGAGAGGATCCGACACATCCGTTGACGTGGATATCGCGGACCCCAAACCTCGGCCGTCGCAAACACCAGAGAGCCCGAGCAGCTCGCTAAAGAAGCCTATACCGCCTTCCATTACCACATCAGTCATCTCCCCCTCGCCCCGTGTGGCGATGCCTCCTACGCCTCAGAGTATGACCATGCCGTCACCGGCTCTTTCGGCTGTTGATTCGCTACGGCCGCCGACGCCTGCTGCATCGAAGCCGGCAACACCTTCGATTACTCCAAGTTCATCCGGCACAGCATCCGTATTCGCTTTGTCATATCGGATGCTTTATGCTGTTGCCACCATGGACACGATCACCATATACGACACGCAACAAGCGGGTCCAATTTGTCTTCTCACCAAACTACATTATGACGAATTCACAGATATGGCATGGTGTGTATCCCTGAACTGTTACATCCGCCTTCTCTCACGCATATTCTTTCAGGTCTCCGGACGGTCAGTGCCTGATCCTCTCGTCACGGGACGGGTATTGTACACTGGTCATCTTCGACGACATTCTGCCGGTGCATCATACCCAGCAGCACACTCTTCTGCTGCAGTCCATTGCCCACCATAACTCGGTACCGATATCGAGCTCCACAGCAGCAACTCCTTTGTCGACGCCCTCTACATCATCTGTCGCACTTCCAACGCTATCACCTCTTGTCACTCCAGTAGTCCCTAGGAAGCGGACAGCTGAGCAGCCCCTCACACCTGCGGCGAGCATCGACGACAACATACCTTCTCTGTCGTCTCTTTCCGACGCCCCTGCGTCCAGCAAACTCACGCCGTCCGGGGACGATGCCTCAGATGCCGCGCTGGAGCCACCCAAGAAGAAGCGACGGGCAGCCCTCGTTCGGGTCGGGGATGTTGGCTCTTGATTCGCTTGATCCAAGTTCATCTCACGCCACGATCTGTTTATTCTGATACGACTTGCTCCGCCATCTTGCCGTTTGTAACGATGTTGGCTCGCCATTAATACACTCACGTACCGCATGTCTTCTGTCTCGCCATTTATTGTGTTATTATGTGAACTGATCCATCTATGGCAGCTTGCCTGTCGGCTGGTTCGAAACGTTGGATAGCTGGGGTCGGCAGGATACACGAATAGTGATCCAAATATGTACGTGGGTAAGATGCTGACTACAACCACTGAGATCCTTGTATCGGGCAATATACAACGAACAATGCATGTGCCATCATGCACGACCCTATGCACTAGAACCAGGGTGTAATAGTAAAAGAGTTACGGAGTCGCCTTCGTGATCTTCATCCTCGAAACTCTCTGGGAGGGGAAGTCGCCCGGTTGAAGGAGCCTCGTCGACTGGAGAGAGCAATGGAGTCGGTATATCAGAGTAATCAAGAGCACGGCCGGCGAAGGACTCTGTCTTGGCCACCAGAATCGTCAGGATGGTAGGATACATGCCCTAGGACGCGCGGCGTTTGTAATCAGAAGGCAACACGGAAGAAACTATCTACCGCAATCTGTATCGGTGCCGCAAAAATGATCACGTCAATGATTCTGTGGACGCGTATGTTGTTTGTGGGTACCATATGGTCGAGAATCGTGACCAAGAGTAGCAATGTCTAGGTCATCATGAAGTGATTATTAATACAATATCTTTATGCGCGACTGTCTCTCTCACCCATAGGAAGGTGAACGTCAAGCCAGACCTCAGAAATAGCCCTAGAACCTTTTCGGTGGGTGTATGGTAATGACACACGGGAATTACTCTTTGAACTTCGTCATAGTGCTCTCTAAAGGACACAACAGATTCAGCCGATACATGTCACAAATTCGAAGCTTGAATTACAAACAGGGTCTTTAGCCGTGTTAGACGTGTGGCCCACACGTTGCTCAGCCATGATATGCCAAAGGAGAGGTCAACACTAAGGCTATTGTTTGAATTATGGCGCTGCAAAGGATTTCGACCAGCTTGTGTGTAGATTATTGATAGCATACTGAACGCGAACGACACTGTAGCCGTTCATTAGCGATCTTTGTGGCATTGCTCGATATAAATTACTCACGGCCCATGGCGAAGATTAGCAAGCAGGATATGATTCGATACCTCCGATTGTGCGGCCACAGTATGTGTGCTCTCCATATTACAATAGTATCGTTTACCAACATCTGCATAACGTTAAACTTAAAGGGCGGTCAATCAGCTAAAATCCGTACATTGATGAACACCATCGCTGATAATGCACCATTCTGGGCCGTGAAGCATGGTTGAATATGATCTTTGAAGGGATCAGTACCTTCTGCAGGGTTCATTTGGATTGGCGATATTGTGGCTCCCCAGCTTGGTTTTGAATAGCTCGAGTCAAAATCCGATGCTTCATGGCGACCAGTACGAAGATATCGGATACAGAAAGCCCAATGCACACCCGCCAAAGTGTACATTGACAGGCACGCCGCGTTTAAGGGCCCATGGGGCCTCTTCTGAAGACTTCACCCGCATAGATTACGTTTAACTTTGCGTAATGAGCCAAATCTAGTATTTAACTCCGAACTCCGACGAACCAAATAATCAGCAGAGTAAATAGTCCTGGCATTCGATTAGTGGCTACAGTCTCCTGGATATCTTACCTTGGACGTTGGGCACTCACCAAACAAGATGGTCTCGAGCATCGCCACTGCTTTGTGATAGCCCTCAATATCCATAGGCTCTCGGACATGGAGATCTACAGGTGCCCTGTTCTCTGCTGGTCCATTCCCGGGCCAGGGTGAGCGCAGAGTGAGAGACAAATACATCATATGCGATACCAGTGCATACAGTGAAAGGAAATAGTTATCTACTCCGCGATCAAAGGGCCACCTTCTTTATAAGTACTTTGACTATGACCAGCGGCTCAGCTGACCGGATCGCGCTACTAGTAGGGCTGTCACTGACCGCAGTGCCACGGCTGTCACGGACAACCTTGATCCGTCTTTCTATATCATGATTCGTACGCTATCTGGTCTACCGCTCCACAATCATGAATCACGAAATAGGATGGTCGGATGCCTTGCGCTCTGCAAAGCGCCCCGGTCAATGACTACTACTGTACCTTTTCGACCAAAGCGGATGTCACGCGTCACAGCGACTTTCTGAGACCCCGCCAATAATTTTATCTCGATTTATGGCGATTTGGGGAGTTATCGGGAAAATCGATTTGGGCGCTTCCATCCGCTTTGGTCGAAAAACTACAGTACATCTTTGAATTACTGCTACTGAAAAATAGCTCGTAAACACCCACCAGCACAGTAGAAATCGAGCTAGACTTTAGAATAGCCTTCCATTTACTACTTCCAAAGACAAGCTATCGGACAGATTGTGCCCGTCGGATTTAATCATGATATGAGAATAAACATGTATCAGAATCAGATGAGAACTCCGCCAACAGCTAGCCAATTTGGCATATGGTCTATGCCACTTGTCATTTAAAACGAAGGTCCTTGGCCACCATCTCCGCCAAGAGTAAGAGTCTATCCATTAGCAAGTACATCAAGACAACAGAATCCGGTCAAAAAGATTTGGCACGGCATACACTTCATCTATGTGACTACCAGCACCAGATCCGGGCTTCAGCTACCACTCATCCATCCAGGTCGAACCTACTTATTGCAGCACTCGGGTGATGGCATTCAATGAACAATGCCTGGGTGTTTGTGGAACATCAGCGTTTCTGCCACATTTATGTGATGCTCTGTGTAGTCATAGACGCATATGTAATAGTAGGAAGTAAATAGCTGTACCGGGTTAGGATGGAGGTCAGAATCAAGGCATAGTACTGCCACCAACCGAAAATGGTAACGGGAAGCTTTTGATCCTAACAGCAACAAATAGTCACGCTCCCACTTATATGACATCATGACTGATTTTGAGCACGTGTAATGTGCGCGCGTCGCGCCGACTGCACAACAGCAAGATAAATTTGTGGAGAAAGATAGATAAACATTATCACAGTGCTTACGATATGTGGAGGCTTGTGACTTGGGGGGCAACTCAGAGAAGCATGAATGTAGAATGTAATTGACGGTGTTTTGATATTCTTCGAGAAACTACGATGCAAACGCTAACACATTCGGGAAGAGCATGAGACCGCTAGAGAACATGTGATGTTCTTGAGCAGCACGACTTGAGCACGTTACCTTGATACTTTCATAGCATTGGGCATGACTATCTTGTCGTAGCAACCTGGAGTTAGCCGACGTTATTTGTCAAGCTTGACAACCCAGAAGTTCTAGCCCGTATTGAACGTCACTCACTATATTATAGAAGTTTCGTAGCAAAGCACTTTGTGCAAAGTGGCCTAAGCGTGGTTACGACGTTCGGCGGCAGGGCAGCTGAGTTATCAAAGCCTACGCACTGAATTAGAAAGAGTCTCGGCTGATAACAGCTTAAGTCGCTCTCGGAGTAGCAATTTGACGGATATGCCGACAGGCAAAGGCTACCAAGTAATACCGCGGTGTACAGTCCTCATTCATGAATTCCGCAGTCGTCTTAAATCATTCAATATGTAGTACTGACCTGTTCCGGATATCGATAATTTTGGACTTTGTTTCGAGAGATGTAACTCTTTGATCTGCTGTCAGTTGACCATGCATTCGCGCATCAGCTGCACACTACATCTAGAGCCCACGGGCTTGGATGCCCTTGCCATCTGAAAAAGGCCGCGTGGCTGTTCGGACGACCTGACTGGATATGGCAAGTTCCCTTGGTCGCGAAATACGCCCGAGCACGTCTGCTGGGATGAGAAAGAACTGGCCGCAGTAACGATCGAAGCGCGGCGAGCTGAGCCGAGGGAGCCTGAGAACCTGCCCCGGTTTTCCTGGCGCCGCAGTACCCACGAGGCTGTAGTAGGGTTTCCCCGTTGCTTCGCCGCTGTACGCTGCCTTGAGCGTCGCCGTCCGCCTCCAACTACCGTCATTTGGTCCAGAATTCTGTAATGCCCGCCGTCTAGGCATAGGAAGGGACAATCAGGCAGAATCGAAATGCAGACCAAATTGAGGAGCGATCTGGGTCAACGTTTTTGTGGAGTTGCACAGGATTCTCGCCTATAAAGAGGGTGCTGACATGTCTCGAATTGGGCTTGTCCTTTGAAAGTCCGCAGGCGCTTGGCCTTAATCGTTCGTTCGTTTCGTCATTTTCGAAAGCTTCACACACACCCTTCAAGCTTCGCCGTCAACCTCGACGACGACGCACCCCCGCTCGTCGTCATGGCCGCCCGCTCGGGCTCACGCAGCCACGAGGGCATGTACTCGTCGTCTCCCCCATCCTCCGACCCCCACGACCCCTTCAGCAACGCACAGGCCGCCGACCCTCGCTACTACGATAACGAGTCCGACCAAGACTTTGGTCGGGGCAACCGCGACACGTACGGCTCGGATAGCAGCAACGTGAACGACGACGACAGATACTACGATCAGAGTGGTACATACGACATCTACGGTCGTGAGCACAATCCACCTTGCTGCCGCCTCGTGTATTAACCCTCCTGTCAGCCCAACCGGACACAGACTCGGACGTATACGTCTATGGCCAAAAGGATGCGCCTTCATCAGAGTCTCTTGGCCCGCCGCCCCGTATGGGCATCTCTGAGGCCTCGACGCCCACCTTCATCGACTCTGGCCCAGGGAGCCGCGAGCCCTATCCCGCTTGGGGGGCAGAGCGCCAAATACCGCTTTCGAAGGAGGAAATTGAGGATATTTTCTTGGATTTGACGCAGAAGTTTGGTTTCCAGAGAGACTCGATGCGGAACATGGTGAGTCGACCAAGTGTGTTTCGTGTATGCGCCCATTGACACCTCCGCAGTTCGACTTCACGATGCAGCTGCTAGACAGCCGCGCCTCGCGCATGTCGCCGAATCAAGCCCTTCTCACGCTACACGCAGACTACATTGGTGGACAACATGCGAACTATCGCAAGTGGTATTTTGCTGCACAGCTCGACCTGGATGATGCCGTCGGTCATACGCAAAATCCCGGCCTGCAGCGGCTCAAATCTGTCAAGCGCGGTGGTCGCGGGAAAAACGCCCACGAGAAGTCGCTCAATACTGCTCTCGATCGCTGGCGCCAGGCAATGAACAACATGTCCCAGTACGATCGCATGCGACAGATCGCGCTTTGGCTCCTGTGCTGGGGCGAAGCCGCCCAAGTTCGCTTTGTTCCCGAATGCCTTTGCTTCATCTTCAAGTGCGCGGACGACTACTATCGGTCGGCAGAGTGCCAGAACCGAGTCGACGCCGTTCCAGAAGGCCTCTACCTGCATTCAGTCGTCAAACCTTTGTACCGATTTATCCGAGATCAGGGATACGAGGTCGTTGGGGGGAAATTTGTACGGCGGGAGAAGGACCATGACAGCATCATCGGCTACGACGACGTCAACCAGCTCTTCTGGTATCCCGAAGGTATCGCCAGGATAGTTCTTTTTGACAAGGTAAGCTTCTTTCTGTGTTACTGACGTACTTGCTGACCTTAGCTAACGCCACTTCTAGACGAGGCTCGTTGATCTGGCCCCAGCCCAGCGCTTCATGAGGTTCAGCCAGGTTGACTGGAACCGAGTCTTCTTCAAGACCTACTATGAGAAGCGGTCGTTCGGCCACCTACTTGTGAACTTCAACCGAATATGGGTCATTCACATATCCATGTACTGGTTCTACACGGCTTACAATTCCCCAACGATCTACAACGGCGACCATTCAACACCCATGCGATGGTCAGCAACGGCACTAGGAGGAGCAGTCGCGACGATCATCATGATCTGCGCAACCCTGGCAGAATTTTCGTACATCCCTACGACGTGGAACAATACCTCACATCTTACTAGGCGACTATTGTTCCTCACTGTAACCCTCGCTCTCACTGCTGGGCCAACGTTCTATATCGCCATCGCAGAGAGCAATTCTCCAGGCGGTAACTTGGCCCTTATCCTCGGTATCGTCCAATTTTTCATCTCCGTCGTCGCCACTCTCCTGTTCGCAACCCTTCCATCCGGTCGAATGTTTGGTGACAGGGTCGCCGGGAAGTCACGGAAGTATTTGGCCAGCCAAACATTCACCGCTAGCTATCCCTCCCTCAAACCGACTGCGCGCGTGGCTTCTCTACTTCTGTGGGCTCTCGTCTTTGGATGCAAATTCACGGAGTCGTATTTCTTCCTCACGCAAGGCTTCCGCAATCCTATCCGGGTCATGGTCGGCATGAAGGTGCAGCAGTGCAACGACAAGTACTTCGGCAACGCGCTTTGCAGGAACCAAGCAGCTTTCACACTGACGATTATGTACATCATGGACCTCGTTCTCTACTTTCTGGACACCTTCTTGTGGTGGATCATCTGGAACACTGTGTTCAGCATCGCTCGGTCCTTCATGCTTGGTTTGTCGATTTGGACCCCCTGGAAGGACATCTTCACACGGCTCCCGAGACGCATCTACTCCAAGTTGTTGGCTACGGCAGATATGGAGGTCAAGTACAAGCCCAAGGTAAGTCCAGTCTTGGTTGGCATATGCGTTAAGTAACCATCCCCTTGTTTAGGTCCTTGTGTCACAAATCTGGAACGCTATCATCATCTCGATGTATCGAGAGCACCTGTTGTCCATCGACCACGTCCAGAAACTTCTTTACCACCAGGTCGATTCTGGTACGGACGGCAGACGCATGTTACGCGCCCCCGCGTTCTTCATCTCGCAGAGCGACAAGGGCTTCAAGGGCGAGTTCTTCACGCCTGGTAGCGAAGCGGAGCGCCGGATATCCTTTTTCGCTCAGTCGCTCACGACCGCGATTCCGGAGCCGCTTCCAGTGGACGCGATGCCAACCTTCACCGTTTTGACGCCACACTACAGCGAGAAGGTTGGTCTAGCGTCGTTATTCGAAGCGAACCCGCTAACGTCATTGTGCACCATCAGATTCTCTTGTCTTTGCGTGAGATCATCCGCGAGGAGGATCAGAATACACGTGTCACGCTTCTGGAGTATCTCAAGCAGCTACACCCTGTCGAATGGGACAACTTCGTCAAGGACACGAAGATCTTGGCCGAGGAGTCTACCGTATACAATGGTCCTAGCCCCTTCGGCACGGACGAGAAGGGCCAGTCAAAAGCGGACGATCTGCCTTTCTACTGCATCGGTTTCAAGAGCGCGGCGCCCGAATTCACTCTCCGCACGCGTATCTGGGCTTCCCTGCGCGCCCAGACGCTCTATCGCACGGTCTCTGGCATGATGAACTATGGCAAGGCGATCAAGCTGCTATACCGTGTAGAGAACCCCGAGGTCGTGCAGCTGTTCGGCGGAAATACCGATAAGCTTGAGCGCGAACTGGAGCGCATGGCCCGGCGGAAGTTCAAATTCGTCGTCTCGATGCAGCGCTACTCGAAGTTCAACCGTGAGGAGCAGGAGAACGCGGAGTTCTTGTTGCGCGCGTACCCCGACCTCCAGATCGCCTACCTCGAGGAGGAGCCCCCGCGCAAGGAGGGAGGTGACCCACGCCTCTTCTCAGCTCTCATCGATGGTCATTCCGAGTTCATCCCCGAGACCGGTCGCAGGCGTCCGAAGTTCCGCATTGAGCTTCCTGGTAACCCCATTCTCGGCGACGGAAAGTCGGACAACCAGAACCACGCCATCATTTTCTACCGCGGTGAATACCTTCAGCTCATCGACGCCAACCAGGACAACTACCTTGAGGAATGTCTCAAGATTCGAAACATTCTCGGCGAGTTCGGCGAGTACGTCGTGTCAGATCAGAGCCCATACGCCCAATGGGGTCACAAGGACTTCAAGAACACTCCCATCGCCATTGTCGGTGCTCGCGAGTATATCTTCTCGGAGAACATTGGTATCCTTGGTGACTTGGCCGCCGGAAAGGAGCAGACGTTCGGTACATTGGCTGCGCGCTCTCTCGCCTGGATCGGCGGAAAGCTGCACTACGGACACCCGGACTTCCTCAACGCGCTGTACATGACAACTCGTGGTGGTATCTCGAAGGCGCAGAAGGGCTTGCATCTCAACGAGGATATTTACGCCGGTATGAACGCGTTCGGTCGCGGTGGGCGGATCAAGCACACCGAGTACTACCAGTGCGGAAAGGGTCGCGATCTCGGCTTTGGCACCATCTTGAACTTCCAGACGAAGATCGGCACAGGTATGGGTGAGCAGATGCTCAGTCGCGAATACTACTACCTTGGCACGCAACTTCCCATCGACCGCTTCCTGACATTCTACTATGGCCACCCCGGTTTCCACATCAACAACATGCTCGTCATCTTGTCGGTTCAGGTGTTCGTCGTGACCAGTAAGTATCATTTGTGTCTGTTCCAGAACTTGGCTCACGTCGCATATAGTGGTGTTTTTGGGCACGCTTAACTCACAGCTGGCGATCTGCAAATACTCGTCGTCTGGTCAGCTCCTTGGACCTAATGGCTGCTACAACCTCACGCCTGTCTTCTCGTGGATCGACCGGTCGATCATCAGTATCTTCCTCGTGTTCATGATTGCTTTCCTACCCCTCTTCTTGCAAGGTGCGTCCGAAACATGGCTCGAGAGATTGTGTAGGGACTGACGTACTACTTTACTCAGAGCTGGTGGAACGTGGAACCGTCAAGGCCGTAATTCGACTCGCGAAGCACTTTGGCTCTCTGTCGCCTGTTTTCGAAGTCTTCTCCACACAGATTTCATCGCACTCAATCGCGAGCAACTTGACGTTTGGTGGCGCGCGGTACATCGCAACTGGTCGTGGATTCGCCGTTACGAGGATTTCGTTTAGCATCTTGTACTCGCGTTTCGCGGGTCCATCGATCTACCTCGGCATGCGCGTTCTAGTCATGCTCCTATTCGTGACTCTCACGCTCTGGACGGGATGGGTTATCTATTTCTGGTTCTCGGTCCTCTCGTTGTGTATTGCGCCATTCGTCTTCAACCCGCACCAGTTTTCGGTTGCAGACTTTATTATTGACTATAGGTGAGTTCACTGCCCAGTGCATTGCAACTTCCGTCTGACAGTTATCATAGGGAGTTCTTGCGATGGATGAACCGAGGCAACTCGCGCTCGCACTCCAACTCTTGGATAGGTTACTGCCGTCTGTCGCGTACCATGATCACCGGTTACAAGAAGAAGCGTCTAGGTCACCCCTCCGAGAAACTCTCCGGCGACACTCCTCGAGCGGGATGGCGCGCGGTCATCTTTTCTGAGATCATCTTCCCCATCGTCATGGCAGTCCTCTTCGCCGTCTGCTACATGTTCGTCAAGTCATTCCCCGACAGTGACGGCAATCAGCCCGCAAGCCCACTCATCCGCATTGCGGTCGTGTCCCTCGGCCCTATCGTCTGGAACGCGGCGATCTTACTCATCCAATTCATGTTCTCGCTGTTCCTTGGCCCGTTCCTTGATACGAAGTACCCGAAGTTTGGTTCGGTCATGGCATTCATCGCGCATACACTTGGTGTTATCGGCATGATTGCCTTCTTCGAGTTCTTGGTACGTCTGTTCCCTCCTAGTTGGACCGCCCTTTTCTGACTGTATGCTCCAGTGGTTCTTGGAGCTGTGGAACGTCTCCCACGCTGTCCTTGGTCTCATCGCTGTCATTTACATCCAGCGCGCCATCCACAAGGTCCTCATCTCCGTGTTCTTGTCTCGCGAGTTCAAGCACGACGAGACGAACCGTGCATGGTGGACTGGCAAGTGGTACGGACGGGGTCTCGGCACCTATGCAATGTCACAGCCGGCACGGGAGTTTGTCGTCAAGATCATCGAACTTTCTCTCTGGGCCTCCGACTTCCTCACGTGTCATATTCTCTTGTTCATACTGACGCCACCGATATTGATCCCTTACATGGACCGATTGCACTCAACCATGCTCTGTATGTCCTTGATTCATACTCGACTGCCGCTGATAGCTTACATCCTTTTACAGTCTGGCTGAGGCCGTCGAAACAGATCCGTGCTCCGCTGTACTCGATCAAACAGAAGCGACAGCGTCGTGTAATTGTGATCAAGTACGGTTTCGCATATATTCTTTCAATCGTCATTTTTGCTGCATTGATTGCACTACGTGAGTCTTTTATGCGCTCGCCGATAAGCGGAGCTGACAATCACCTTGTAGCTCTTGTGTTGCGACAAGTGCTACACTTTGAATGCACGATATGTCAGGATATCTAAACGGACTAGTTCATATTTACTTTCCTCTTTCGTTCTTGATATTCTCGTATTCTTAGACATATCTGCACTTGTAGCTCTTCTCGTCATCCCATCTCATCGGACACTCTCCCATAGTCACATACCATCTCCCGCGCACGTCGTCGCTTCACGTGCGCGGAACGGACTTTGCCTCACGTCTTCTCTGGCAGCTCATCGCCATTCCTTGCTAGTTTGCCTGGCTCACGACCTTTGCCTGCGACGTACTCGTATCTGACCCAACGGATAATATTCACGCGAACTCTCTCGATACGAGCTCATTATTGTTTACGTAAAAAAACTTGTGTGTATATCGGTTGCGAATATCTAATGACTTGTTCGAGCGCTAGACAGCGAAGCTAGACTAGGATCTGAATGAGACGAGTTCGCACCTTGCTCTTGTACCTCCATCTTCGTACAATGCCACTCTCACCTGAGAGCACACAGAAGGTATGGCTCATCGACGACATCGTTCCCGAGGTCCTGTTATTTCTGCACAAGGAAAAGACTACGCTGTCGGCATGCACGCTTGTCTGTCGCTCCTGGGTACACCCCGCCTCGCAGCATCTCTTTAGAAGGATTTGCTTCCGCCCGGGGCGACCTCCAGAGACTACAAACGCCATCTCATCGACAACGACTTTTGAAGAACTGCTCGAGTTCCTCGAAACGTGTGGGCGGGCACGCAGCGCACTGCGGAAGTTGTCCTTGTGCTCGCGGGCGCACGCTGCAGGTAGACACTATCTTCGCCTCTCGGTGCTGCACAAACTGCTCCAGATCGTTCCTAAATTGCGGACACTGAAGCTTGGGTTTGAGCGGGCGCTGGACATTGACAACGACGTCGATGAGAGCTCCATCCTGCAGCGGGCCAGGCTGAAGAAGCTGGTCATAGGCGACATACTGGGGAAAGACAACGAGCATCTCCTCGACGTCTTTGCCTTGTTCGCGGACGTGCAGCGCCTTGTGCACAAGCGCATGCTCCCTATTCCTGTAACCTCAAGCAACTCTACTTTATGGCGCGATCCAGAAATCGATCGTCGCTTAGCAGATATGCCGAAGCTCTCCATCGCCTCGCTGTCGCTTGATACATACACCGGACAGGACCCCCCGCGGGGCTCTTCAACTCTGCCGTTCATATTCCTAGACGTATTCCGGAGTGTGGCTGACCCTGCCGTGCTGCGGAAGATCGAACATGTCTCGCTATTCAAACAAATGGACCTCATATTGCTCGACATGTTCATGCGAGACATCGTGAGCAGCGTGGAGGAGGTCAATTTGCGCATCTCATCGACCAGCGTAGACACGGGCTTCCTGAGGCCTTTTCACGGTCAGCGCACTCTGGCTCATGATTTCCTTGGTTCTCACTGTGATTTCTGTCTTCCGATGCAGGTCACCACACTAGCCTTCCTGTCCTCAAAACATGCCCCAAGCTCGCCAAGGTCTCGTTGTACGTGGACCTCTGGCCGTGGCAAGGTTCGGACGGCTCGCACGTCGGCAACCTCCGCACCTTCGTCGCCGCACTGTCCGTCGCAGAGTCTGCATGCGCCGCTCCCGCGCTGCGCGAACTTGAGCTCGTTCTGCTGCTCCGCCACAACGCGCTGTCGGTTCCGCTCGCGACGATGACGCCGCGCAACGTCGTCGCGCGCGTCCGCGAGCTGCCGTGGGAGCGCCTCGGTGAGCTGCTCCCGGCGCGGACGCGGACGCTGGAGCGCGTGTGTGTGCGGCTCGACAAGAACGTCCCTCCCTACCGGGCACCGTGGCTGGGAGACCAGGTGAAGGAGGTGCTGAACGGTAGGTTGCCGTCCCGTGTCGCGGAATTGATCTGCTATCATTGATCGCAAGTCGCTTGTTGGCGAGACATAAGGTGTACCTAGCTTTTCCAGGGAATATCTTGCCTGGCATTGGTTGGAATGCTGCTGTTTGTATAGCTGCATTCGTGTAGTCAGGATTTTCTGTAAGTATAGCCTGAAGGCGCTATGAGCGGCCGCTCGCAAATTTAGGTTCATGTTGTCTATTGGCCCAGCAAAGCTTATGTCGTCTACTAGTCTAATAAAGTTTCAACGGCGTTCAAAAGTAGAAAATTAAGATCGTCGGGAAACACACGGTGCACTCGACTTGGAACGCCATGACCCAGAGAATGTTGTTTGTCTGTATTAGGATCCAAAGCTGCTGCTTGCCAAATGCGTCGACGTCTTATGCCTCAGGCTGTCTCTCATCATGTTCCCACACCTCCTCTCCACACTCCCACCACAACCATCCGTAGAGTCTTGAAATCGCAACTAGCTAGTGCTCTCTACGCCTGAACACTGAAGATGATGTCTACTACTCAGCTGCTCACCGCAGTGGGAGCGTTGGTCGTCGCGCAGACGACGTACTCCCTCCTGCGTGTGCTGGCGGTCTACTTTGGCCCCTCGCGCGTCGGCCGCTACCTGCACGGGCCCCATTCCTACGCGCTGATCACAGGGGCAACCGACGGCATCGGAAAGGGGGTCGCACACGAGCTGTACAAGAAGGGGTTCAACCTCATCCTGCACGGCAGAAACGAGGAGAAGCTGAAGAAGGTGGTGGAAGAGCTCAAGGCGAGCGGGTCTGGGAGGGACATCAGGACATGGATCGCAGACGCGAACCGCGCGGACGTCGATTTTGCAGCTGCCGCGGCGCAGTGGGAGGGGCTGGAGATCACGCTGGTGATACACAACGTCGGGAGTGCGCCCGTGCGCGAGTCCACGTGAGCCCGCCGAGCTTTTCGTCTGCACACGACCGCAGCTGACGCGACCGCCCGGGCAGCATCGACGGGATCGCGGCGGGCGAGCTGCTGACGGACATCCAGCGCAACGACCTGTTCCCGCTGCTGCTCACGCGGGCGGTGCTCCCGCAGCTGCGGCGGGCGGCGGGCCCTACGCAGCTCGTCTTCGTCGGGTCGCTGTCGTCGGCGTTCCCGATCCCGCGCATCGTGCCGTACGGCGCGACGAAGGCGTTCCTGCGGCAGCTGAGCGCGGCGCTGGGCTCGGATGAGGCGTTCCGCGCGCGTAGCACGCCCAACGTGACGACGCTCTACATGGACGTCGGCAGCGTCGCGTCGAACGCGCACAAGACGGACGTGTCGCTGATGACGCCGGCGGCGGAGGCGTTCGCGAAGCACTTTGTGCACTGCATCGGCTGCGGGAGGGCCTCGGTCATCCCGTACTGGCCGCACGCCCTCCAGACGTGCACCGTCGGGTTCTTGCCGGACAGTCTGCTCCAGAAGGAGCTGTTCAAGGCTATGGAGGCCGAAATGGACCTTTTGAAGAAGCACTGAGTTTGTTTTTTGTAATCTTTTTGTAGCCTTGGACCGCTGTTTGATCTGGGCTCCTGTGTGAAAGCAGCCCTGGTGTACTGCATAGCTATGGAAAGCAATCGCATCCATATTGGCCATGTCGCGCATAATTACTTGCTACGCCGCCATAGGCGCATCTTTCTTCCTCAACCGCTACCATGTCCGAGTACGAGTACCAATATGCACTCCGCCTGAATGCTCCTACAAAAAAACAATGTTCTCGTTGGAAGGGATGACGCGCAGCGTCCTTTAGAAACGCGTCTCTAGCCTTCATTCCTGTCTTTACCGGGAACACATACTCGAGCGCGAGGGATTAAGCACCAGAGATCTCGAGTTGTGTACGGTACGTCATTAATGCTGACTAGGTCATTTACTGTCCCCTCAGAGGTGCAATCTAGCCTTCTGATCTCTCACTGCAAGCCTACTACATGAAGCGGCTCAGTACGTAGGCCCAAAGCGCAAGCACGGCGCCCAGCCCAATGAGCACGCTCTGGCCCCAGTCACTCCAAAAGTCGTTCACGAAGAACACAGCACGCAGCCGCGGCTGCAGCGACACCTCGATGCTGTGCACCGTCCCCGGCCTGTCGTCCGCCGTCCTCACGTACAGCGTCTGCCGGCTCTCGTCGTACGTGTAGCTGTCCCCCTCCGCGAGGCCCCGCACGGTGAGCGCGCTGCCGTGCGCGATGAACGAGGGCACGAACAGCTCCGTCACGTTCGTCCGGAGAGGCGGGTGGCCGGCCGTCTTCGCCGCGTACGGCCGCACCACGCTGCGCAGGATCCGCCCGCCGTTGTCCAGCGTCG
>KN840562.1:0-16223 GCA_000832265.1 Phlebiopsis gigantea 11061_1 CR5-6
TCTAACGCATGGCATGTATTTTTATATTTCGATTGTAACTCGTCTTGTACATCATCGTGCAATTTCATACGTTGAACCGTGACCCTTGAAGGCCTCAAAACTGAGCGTACCCGCCTGCCAGTACTACCGGGCACGCGTCGCGCGTCGCACACGGCCGCCATCAGGGAAAACCATAGCTCCTGTGTAGCCGGCGCCGCAGATTTAATCAAATTATCTTTAGTCACAAATTGCTATCACAACGCATCTCTATTTGCGGGCAATATTCTACGTATGTATAGATTATTTCCGGAGCAATGATACCACCCAATTTTCTCTATGCGCTGTGTGAAATATTATAACTCTTCGTTTCCATCCTGCTGTCTCAGTGAAAAGCTGTGGCGTACATGTGCTCCGGACGCCCACCATGACAGCAGTCTAATGTTTAGCGAATTTAGGCCAAATAATGTAGCGGTCTTTACAGTCTCTGCTACGAGATGAGAGGAGAGCTGGGACGAAGTTGTGTTACGCCACACCAGAAGGTTGAAGAGAACCCAGCTCCTATGAAGGTAGGCGCACCTGTCGTGATGGGCCCGAGCCTCGTGTGCGCCCGAGATTATCGCTGCCACATCGAGGGGCTTGGCAAGAGCGCAGCTGCTATGCGAGCCTTGCGTCGATCTCCGAAGCTCCTGTGGCACGGAAGTCAATGTTGCTACGTCCGTAGACATTGCGTTCGAACCGAAACTGGTTTGAGTCTCTCGAAATACAGCCTTAATCCTGCACCAGTAAAACTGACGATGTTAAAATCATCTCGGCATGGGTAGGCGGTACTTATTTACGTCCAGTATAATACAAACCCGACGCAGACTCAGAGGGCGCTCCCCTGATAGGGTGTTCTGCGGTAAGAATCAATTTTCCTACCGTGTATTGCCCAAAGCTATCATTCATTCATCCTGATTGTTATAAAAGAAGTGAGCTTCTCCATAGTAGAACATAGAGAGTACCTAATCAACGATGAACCGCTTCCCACGCGTACGCCGCGGAAGTGTTTAAGCGCTTGATGAGTCGCAGGCACTAGGGCAGATGCAGTTGGAAAATAAAAGCCCACCTTTGCACATATTGAAGCAACATAAGCAAGTGTTTATACACCCCCTGAGAACTAGACCCACGATGAATACATGTAATTATACACGGAGCGCTGGATAATGCCGTACAAAAGTTGAGAGTATTGCCATCGTCCTTCGATTGAGTAGTCCTACAATAATATAGAAAAATTGTTTCGATCATTTCCTGTCCTGAGAACATTCTTCCTCTCAAACGCGCTGCAGTCGGATGCAGGAGGCGGAGAGGTCTTCTGGAATAGCCAATAAGCCATCTTTCCACCGATCCTCCATCGAGACTTGACTTGTTTGAAGAAGATATTTGCCATCAAACCTTCGAGATGTTCCGCAGTGCAATAACGGGAGTTCATGATACATGGAAGTGGGAGCTACGCAGAGTAATAAGTGGGCAGAGTCAACGAACACAGAGCAAAGACTGACCGCGAGGAAGAGATACTGGTTAGGACGCAGCATAGAATGCGCTAGACGTAACATTCGACCTATTGCATTACTGTTAGGTTAGTCTACAAGATGGCCCTTGGGGGCGTACCTCTATCTTTTGGCTCAGGAACAAAGTTGACGACGAGGCTTAGGCTGATGAGATCCCACTTCCCGCGGTTCTCGTCTTCATCCAAGAGAAGAAAGTCTTGTTCCTTTATCGACGGGTGCCGCGAATGCAAGTCGATACAGGTGACGTCCATCCAAGAAGAGCATGAAGCGAAGTTGTCAGGCTTTAGTGCGCCGACTTCCAATACACTGAGCCGTAAGGTCAGCTTGACCACTGGCATGGCATAGGGATGCAAGCAGCAGGGGCACAGACCTCATCTTTTCTTGGCCCAAGCACCCCGGATAGCCAAACTCACTTAACCACGCAATGAGTATCTTCTCACTTCCGCCACCGCGATCGCTGCCCTGGCCGATGACCGACATCTTTTGGTATGTCTCGAGCCCTCCGAGCTGGTTTATCTCCTCTTCTATAGCCGCGAGTTCCTCCTTTACTTGGCGCGCCTCAGGCGACAAGCCATCCCTCCGTTTGCTCAGGAGCTTCCGAAGCTGGATTTGCCGCTTGTTGAGGACGTGGAATCGGCGGATGACCTTCCGAGTCGCCGAGGGCTTGCTGGACGACCCTGAGGGACCTGCGGACGCTTTCGTGGTCCCACCAGAGCCGGTGAGTGGTGCTTTTCGCTTTGCTCTCCGTGCTTTAGGCATTATGGTGGAGAGTAGATTGCTGTTGGTTGGCGTGGACGATGCAAGGGACACGAGGCTAGTGCATTTCAGGTAAACGAGGTTCAAGTCCAAGGGAAAAACGTAATGGTGACTCAAGCATCAGAGACGAGGAGCGTTACGATGTGAGGAATGCATACGCTGCGTAGGATAGTGGTTGCCTGCGAAAAGTCACCATGTCAAAAGCGCCAGGCCATGATCTACTGAAGCGCCCAAGCGGCGGGCCGTGTCCAAATAAGGCATAGCGTCGGGATTGTAAGACGCAGCTGGCAGCTGTAAATTGGGGTCAGCGAGAAGAGAGTGCAGCACCGTATGTCAGTGTCTGCTCCGAGGATGCTCAAGCTCCAGACTCACTGGAAAATTGGGTGTGATGAGTCCAGGCCTCGGTGGCCAGCCTCAGAACCGCACCACCCGACCGTTCTGTCGACTGTCAGCCTCAGATGCATATATCACCCGGTTCGCCACTCAATTCTCCTCAGTTAATCCATAACTACATCCCCTGCACTGCACTACACACACACCACAACCACACAACCGCTTTCACAATGCCTTTCACACGTCTTTTCAAGGCCAAGAAGGCCAGCGCCGCCGTCGTCTCTGGGCCCGTCCAGCGCACGGCCCAAAAGGTCGACATCGTCACCTTGGAGCGGGCGTACCGCAGGCCCAAGGTCGTCTATCGTAGCGGCAACAACCACCACTCATTCCACGCCGAAGTCTGCATCATGGAGGAAGAGTCGGCGCCATGCGAAAGCTGGCGTGACGAGGACAACGCCTCTGCAGCTTCGGACGACACCACCACCGACGCCACGCCGTCCGCAGGTCTCATCCCCACCTCGGACAGCTGGCTGTGCCACGAGTACCCTTCGATGTACTACCTGGAGGGGGCGACGAGCGACGAGGAGTCGAGCTCGGATGAGGAGTCGGAGGACGAGGACAGGGAGCAGGACTCCCCGATGTCGTCGACCGAGACGCTAGTCGAGGTCAGCCCCCGCGCCGCCATCATCGCCGCCAAGATCGAGGTCGTTGCTCGCGAGGTCAAGCCCAAGGCGCAGGCCGTCCGCATCGAAGCCACGCTCGTTCCGCTGTGGGTCGCCCAGGGTCGCATCGACATCAAGTACCGCTGCGAAGGCTTCGAGCTCAAGGAGGCAAAGAAGGCAAAGGTCGCAGCCATCAAGGCAAAGAACGCCGAGGGTGTCTGGTGGAAGCAGAACTAAGCTGCGTCATCTGCGACTTGCCCAAAGAACGAGGCCGCCCTGGGGTGGCTTGCATCGCAATCGCGGCAACGGCTGCGGTGCAAGCCATCTGCAGGCGGTGTAGATAGTACATAGCACAGGTTTCATACTTGACACGTACTTGTTTCTGCGGACTAACAGCTACAGCGTCGACATCCAAGCCGAGCGACCGAAGACGTACCGAGCACGTCGGCGAGGGGCTGATCACCCTAAGCTGACACACCCGCGCGTACCTCCCTATGACTCTGTAAGCCAATGTCTCTCTTCGCTTGTGAACCCATGGCTGATACTGTGATGCAACAGGGTCTAGCGGGAGGGCGCTTCCTGGGGTAGGGGCTGGCGCGGCGAGACTTGTTGCGCTCGTGGTGTCGGTCCTGGCGCAGACCTTTACGTGGTCCCCAGGATAAGTACCAAGCGTGACACCTCAGGTGTTTGCGTTTGGGAAACCAACATGCGCCGAAGTCCCTGCTGTATTGTCTCGGTGGTCCATTTAAGCGCTGTTGTAATGCTTGTTCAAGCTGTGGATACCTGGCCTGCTACATGTGGTGTGAACATGACGATATGTATTGTGGTAGGAATATTTGACTCACAAGCCTGCACAAATATGGACTTTCCGCTGTTCAGATAAAGGACGTTTGCGGCACGCGAGTGCACATCGAACTGAGTCGCCCGTCATAGAACTTCCAGAATGTGCTCTAGCTGACTGAAACGAGGATTTCGATTATTACAGAAGCTGCTGAGTATATGACAACGATACTTCTAGGGCATAGACTTGAGTCCCGGAATCTGCGCTGACGGTGGAGGGTCCCCGAACAGTGACCGACTATGGTGTACGACGAAACCAACCGCAGAGCCAACACCAGCGCCGCCAAGTATAACTGGTGGCGGACACTAAGTAGAATAACCAAGGCATGGGTTGCAAAGACTCACGGTTGATCTTGCCGGCATGTTTCCAGAAGACGGCGGGAGTGAGGACAGCGAACAGGATGCCACCAATAGTTGAGTGGTCGTCCGCCCGAATGGATGCAGTCTGAGGCCGAGCAATGAGTATAATCCTGAATGACACCACGAGGCACGCACATCATATGTTACCACCAACCGCCTATTCCTCACATTATCTGGACTTGAGTAAGCCGACCTGACGTACTCAAACGCGCCCCCGCCCGCCACGCCTGAATAGTAGGGTATATCAGCCCGAATTCTAATGAGACAAAGGGTTGATTGCACACCTACGCCTCCGCCAACCCATGTCGCCCGCAGAAGTCGGTTTAACGAGACATGACTTCGCCCATAACGAGTAATCGCAAAAGCGGCGTACGCTGGCGGTGCCAACAGGGAGAGCAGTTCATATCCTTTGGTCATTCCTCGCCGGACAAAAAACTCTGTGTCTGCTGCATGGGCTACAGTAGGGTCGAATAGGTTGGCGTTGTCCGCCATTTTGAGCGTGTGTCGGGCGACGAGAGAGCAGAAAGCGAGCAAGCCACCGCCGCCTACGTCAGAGACGCGACAGAGTCACGTGGATGCAATGAGTAGATCACGTGTGACTGTCTAGCGTCGCGTTCGGCGCTCGCGTCTCCTGCTTTCACCCTTCGAGGTGAGTGGACAAATTCCACAAATAATCAGCGCAATTATGTATTAAATCTGACCGATTGAAAGACTGTATTCCATTACCATGTCCAGAGAATTCGCCGAAACCACGTACGACCAGATACAGGGCGTTGTTACGTGCTTGCAGTCGCCTGTCGAAGATCTCACAACGCTCTTGGGTCTACTTGCATCACCTTTGGACGCACTCAAACTCCTTCCACCAAAGTTCGTACGACACAACGCCTTTCCACTCCCTCCGCATGGCGTCAATGTACCAAGACATATTCCTTTGTTACAACGAGCTTTGCTTGAACATGTTTTGCCAGTATGGGGTCCAACTCTCGACGAAGAGAGGTGCTATGAAATCGCCCAGCAATACTTTGCTCCGGATATCTTCATGATGTCGTTGCCCGTATCCAAGAGCATTGCGGTCTATGCCTACGACAGCATATTGGCGCTGTCGCTCACAGAGCACTCTGTACGCATGCTGACCGCTCTTGCTGGAACCTATCCCGTAGACGTCCTCTGGGCATCTGTCTTCTCCAGTGCGAAACAGGAGTCTTACGACAAGGCTGTCATTACCTGGGAAGATTGCGTTCGCAATATTGCTGCTGTCCCAGGCAGAGTAGCAAATGCACTCGCAAGCAAGACGACCGCCATCCCGCCCCAGCTGGAAGCAGGGCCATATTTCAACTCCATTAGTACAAGAAGCGAGATTCTTATAGCCTCACTTCCTTCTCGTCCAAGTCAAGGTCTGTACTACCACCACTTTGTTGCACCATTCGCTGACAATATACTCCAGATGAGCTGTCCTCTGTTGTCTACCTCCTTACGAAGCTTGTCAACGTCGGCGTGTTCCCGAGCACTGCGTCGACCTGGCACTCGCAGCCATCATTTTTTGCCACGACACTACCGACCATCCGAGAGAGGCTGCAATCGTCGCCGGAATACGCCTCGACATGGCAGCACCTGCTCGGCTCCGTCCCTTCGGCGCTCACCCTCCAGTCCATCCTGACGTCTCTTTTCGCGCACCTGTCCACCGTCGACGACCTTGCCGACTCTCCGCGCGTCAGGGCCTTGGTGAAGCGCGAAGCGGCGTTGCTCAAAGCTCTTCTCGGACGCTTCAACAAGGACAGCGATATTGTCGATGGCTTTGTTGCGACTGCTCTGGGGCGTCATTGGTCAGTTGGACAGTCCCGCATATTTACGTGCTGGATCTCCGGTGCTCGCAGGGGCGAAGTCGATATAGAAGGTCAGGACCATTGGTATCTTATTAGACGTCTGCTGAGGAGTTGACAGGCCTGAGATTGCTGCTGGATAAGGTGCTTGATGTCTGGATCGCGCCTGATCATGTCAGACATTCCCTGTTAAGTGGACACCAATGTGAGCTTTGTTCAAATCTACGCGAATAACACTGGATAACGGTAATCGAAGACTACACAAGCCTTCTACTCCTCACGGTATCGTATTTGTCGACCTCGAAGTCGGGCGGTAACAGTGTCATCACGACTCTCGCCCTTTCGCCTCCCTTTGTCAAAGGTGTCTCGCTGTACATTTCGCATCTAGACCCGTCCGTGCGGCGATGTGGGATGCTCGTCGCCGAAGAGGTCGCCCGCGCGTCTGGCAAGACCCTCGACTTCGGCGACTGGGAGGGAGATGCCGACGGGCGGGAGTGGTGTCGCAAGCTTCGTGCTCTCATACGGCAGCGCGACAGTGACGCGGATGACGAGCTGGTCGCCTCGCTCGACGAGCCGTCAAATCTTCCGAAGACGGAGGAGGCTGCAGCCTCCGCGACGAAGACAGCGGGCAGCCCGGCGCAGAAGCCCGCTATCGAGACCACTTCGAGCGGCTACGACTCCGACGACTCGTTGACGGGCTATGCATCCGAGCCCTCCTCTTCCCGTTCTCCGTCGCCCACGCCGTCGGAGCTGGAAGAATACGAGAAAGACCCGACGCTCCGGGTGACACAGAGTAACGTCGCCCGGCCCGTTTACCTCGCGCAGCTGGGAGAGATGGTGCGCCCGACGAGGGGTGTGAACGCTAACGAAGACCAAGACGAGCCAAAGCGGATACAAGTCGCGCTCGACGTTGCTGAAGAGCTTATTCGCAGGAAGAGGGACTACGGCACCGAGTTGGGTACGCTCTTATGGTCATCATTCGGCTGCACCTTCTGAATCTATATGCAGACGAAAACGCAGTCAACTTGGTGTACGGCTTTGTCGCTCTGAACGATAACTTCAACTTGGACGGGTTCAACGAGAAGCGTCAAGCTGCATTGACAGCCCTCGTCGCATGTTGCCCACGCAAAGCTGCACCGTACGTTAAGGAACCTGCTAAAATGACCATTGACACGAAACTGAGATTTTTTCGTTCGTAGGGCCATTATAGAATCATTCTTCAAGAACCAGTACACGATCGACCACCGCTTCGTTATGCTGAATGCCCTGGCACTTGGCGCACGAGAGCTTGCTTCACTACCTGTTCCCCCTCCCAAAACCCAACCCATGCGCGTCGCGTTTCCAAGCAAACGTCTTCCTCCCGCACTGCACCAGCGCTATCTGACTCTTGGGGACCAACTCAGCTCTAGCGATCCCGTCCAGAACTTACTGGAGGGTATCAGCCAAAAGGCCATCGAGAGCGGGCGGGCGAGCGCAGAAGACAAGGTCCCGGAGTACGCCAGAGAGCGGCAACTGCGCGTGAAGAGGCCGAGCAAGGTTTCAGAGGTCCCGCCTACCGCGCCATCCAAGGGCCTCGAGTCCATGCAGCTGCGGCCCCGGCCCGCGGTGCAGTTCACGGAGGTGGCCGCGGAGCACTTTGTCGGGCCCATGGTCGCGCACTTCTGGGCGTTCCTACGGGACGAGCAGACGCGCGAGGCGCGGACGGCGCACCAGGGCGCGGTGCACCGCTACCGCGGCGCGGGCGTCGGGCTCGTCCTGAGCGCGCTCGTGCTCGCGCAGTTCGTCGCGACGCTCGCGGTCGTCGTGCACGCGGCGCGCAACGCGAAGGAGTGGCCGGCCGTGCTCGCGCCGGACGCGCTCGAGCTCGCGGTCACGGTCGGCACGCGGCCCGTCTCGGCGGCGGAGGGCCGCGACGACTCGGACGACGAAGACGGCCCTGCCGGGGGCCAGACAAGGAAGGAGGCGGCGCTGCTTTCGACGGCGATGGAGCTGGCGGTCGTCGTCATCGACGGGAGCCTCGAGCGCGACGGCGGGAGGAGTCTTGGGCTGGAGCACACCGCGTTGGTTCTGGCGGCGGGGGAGTGGGGTGCGGAAGTCCTGTCTCGCCTGGAGAAGGGCACGCGGGTGCTGGGCGAGGGCGGGGTGCAGGAGATGAAGCTGCGACGTGCCGCCGCCGGACTTGTGCTCAAGGTCGACGAGCTCACCTCGCGGTGGAGGCCGTCTATGGTCAATACGGGGTTCTGAAAGGCGAACAAAAACTTGCGGGATATTGCCAGCTGCTCGGAATATTATATTGGAACCAAAAGCACAGAAAATACGACATAGCCAGCTGACGTAATCATCGAACGGTCATGTGGCTGACGCGAGAGAGACGTCCAACATGGCGGGCGCTCCCATAGAGAGGCTGCAAGTTTGTCTCGGACTCTCGCCGTCGTGACTGGCAGAGGCGAACAGCTCGCCTGCGTCCCTTTTTTGCTCGCTCTATTTTTTCTTCTTGCTCTTGCCGACCATGTCCAGCGCAGATCCGACACCCACGCTCGCTACATCCAGCTCGCTCTCTTCCCCGAACCCGGAGCTGTTCACCCCGCCGCCGTCGCACACGTCGCTGCAGCAGGTGCCCGACGTATTCGTCACCCCGCCGGAGGAGGAGCACGGCGAGAACCCGCCGTTTTGCTATTTCGACGCCGCGATGGAGAGCAAGAGGAGCCTGTGCACCGTCCCGGACATCGACGCGCTCGACGTCGCGCTGGGCTTCTACCAGCAGAACGAGGGGAATCCTGCGCCCTTCTTCCGGCGCCAGCACAGCAGCGAGTCGGTGGACACGGTGGTGATGCCGCGGAGAGGTGGCGGGAGGGAGCAGGATTTCCCTGCACCCGCGGGCGACGGGCGGAGGCTCTTTGACGAGGACGTGGTCGAGGTGGTCAAGGTGCGCAAAGCAGACGGCGCTTCGAATACACCGGAGGCACCGAGGACCTATACGCTCAAGAAATCGAGGACGTTCCGCGCCCGCGCCTCGCAGGCCCTGCGTTCGATCAAGAACGTAGGCAAGTCCTCCAGCAGACCAGGCGGACCGGAGTCGTGGGCTGCCTCGAGCGGCCGCGAGAATGCAGCAGCCGAGGGACTCACAGAGGACGGTGGCCTGCCGCGGCCGTCGACGCCGAACCTTGCGCGCAAGAAGTCGATCCAGCTATCTCAGATATTCATGCCTGCCCGCAGCCGAGCTCCTACCCCGGACGTCCCCATGTCCCCGACCTCGCCGACGTCGTCTGTGTGGTCCGCCCTCACTCGACCGTCGCTCGCGATAGAGGACTGCACGAGTCCCTCGTACTCGGTGGCGTCCGAGGTCCCCTCGATGAGCAAGGGACGGTCGTTCGTGCGCCGTATATCCGTCCTCGACCTCCACAAATTCTTTGGTCCGTCGACCGCCTCTCCCACAGCGACAAAGGCCCCGCCCCTTCCCGTGCCCGCGGCAAAGGAAAACGTGCGGCCGTCCGCCTCGCTCACATCGTCCAAGAGGGGGTCCATGCCGATCTCAGGGTCCCGCAATTTCTCGAGCATCGACGACGTATTTTCCGCCGCTGCGACCGACTCGCGTGGATTCTACGCGAGCCGCGCGCAACACTCCCTGCCGTCGTTCTCCGCACTGGGGGTGAACGAGACCGACGACGCGGCGGAAACGAATGCCGAGCTCCAGCTCGACTCGCTACACTTTGACTCTTTCCATCTCGACTTTGATGACGACATGACTCCCGCTCTCCCGGTCTAGTCTCAGCCGCTTTCCCCTCGCTGTACCATAGTGCTCCCCCGCGCTCTGCGACACCCCTCACCTTTGCTCATACATGTGAACGCTCTTTACGTTGCTCAATTTTCTCCCTTTCTCCCTGCATATCCTGGTCCGTGGATTTATCTCGCTTTGCTCCGTAGCATTTACCCACACGCACAACCGTTCCCCACACTCGAGAGCTCCTTTGACGTATCTAACAGTCGGCAGCGCCGGTCATATCTTATATCTAGCGAAACGGACTTTTCTACATATATAATTTTACCTCCAGCCGACCAATCGCGCGAGGCCGCCTGGTATAACGCGATGATCAAGGCCTATTGCGTCTCATTGCGTGCTCGGCTGTCGACACTTGTTGGACTTTGTGGTACAACACCGAGGACCATGGTGGCGTATCAGCGGTCTCGAGACCACAGAGACTGCTGGGCAGATCTGTTCGCTGGACGCCACCCGCGGTACCCGACGGCGAGACAGGCGCCCAGGAGTCTGCCGGGGGCGCATCAATCCCGTAGCGCCGGAGCGCTCTGCCGCCGGCGCGGGATCCAACGCTTGTCGCGACCGACCACCTCCACCAGAGCCCCTCCCACCCTCGCCGATTCGACATGAACGCACTGCGCATCGCGCGTCGACTTTCGTCCCCGAGGCTCGAGAGATCGCTGTCTACATCCTCTGCGGTCTGGTCGGGGCACAACAAGGCACGCAGCCGGCTTTCCCCCCGCGAGACGTTGTGCTGAACGCGCCTGCAGTGGTCCAAGATCAAGCACAAAAAGGGCGCAAATGACCTCAAGAAGGGCGAGCTGTACGGCCGGGCTTCCAGGGTATGTCAGCCACGCCCTCCGTTCGCCGTCGGGGCTCAGGTGAACAAGGGCTGGACTAGGACATTCTGCTCGCCATCCGACGTGCGTGTCGTCGAACCCCAGCGTGGCTGCGTAGGTGCTCATTCGTTCTCTGCTCCCAGAGGGCGGAAGCGCAGACCCCGAGGCGAACTCGGCGCTGGCGGCCGTCGTCCGGCGGGCCCGGTCGCAGGGCGTGCCCAAGGACAACATCGAGACGTGCATCAAGAAGGTATGCGCACCGGTACCCTGTGTCGGCCGCGCGCTCATGCTCCCCTGCAGGCCGTGGCCAAAGGCAGCAGCTCGAATGCGCAGGCCGTAACCTACGAGGCGATGAAGGACAGCGTTGGGATCATCATGTGCGTGCGGGGCGTGTCGTGTGTCGTTGGGCCCCCGCTGAACCCCCGTCGGCGGCAGCGAGTGTCTGTCGGATAACGCGTCCCGCACCGTCCTGAAGATGCGCGAAACGCTGGGCAGGCAAGGGTCCGTGTGTCTTTCTTCGCCCACGCCGCACGAGCTGACCCGTCGGTGCAGTGCGCACTTTGCGCCCGTCGCGTTCTTGTTCCACAGGAAGGGCTCGGTGCGCGTCGCTGTCGAGCAGGGCGACGATCTCGACGAGCGGCTCGAGACGCTCATCAACGCCGCTCTCGAGGCCGGCGCAGAGGACTTTGAGCAGCTCGACGCACCCGAGTCCGAGGGTGTGGTCGAGATGGAGGTGGGCCTCTAGCTGACCTCGCAGAGTGTAGGTTCCCCCCTGACGCGTTGCGGCCCAGTTCACTTGCCCTCCCGGGCTGCTCTCGCCTCTGACCGCCGCGCTCGCGTCGCCCGGGCTCTGCAAGGAGCTCCTTGGCAGCGAGCTTATCTACGCGCCAGTTGACCCTGCTGGGCCTCCAGACGAGGACACAGTCACTAAAATATCACACCTTGTGGAGGACCTCGAGGATCTCGAGGACACGCTGCGCGTGTGGACGACGCTCGATGGCTGATGCTTCTTTGCTATCAGTCAGGGTTCGGGCATGCGGCGCACAGGATGGTGTAGTCGCTACATACAAGATATACATACATAGATACATACATATGGCACAGGGAGGCGGGAAAATATTATTAATACAAACACTCTATGCCACGACTCGCTCATGCCACGATATCCGCCGTATCCTTCGTGTCACTGTCCTTCGTATCACTGTCGTCGAATGTGGGATATGTCGTGTGGTCCCTGCCCACCACGGTCTTCTCGGCGGCCCGCACAGCAGCGATGAGGTCAAAGTGGAAGAACGGCGTGATGGTGGGCACGAGATGCGCGCGGCCCTCGACCGTGCTCTCGGTCGACCGGCACGTCGCCTCGGACGACGAGCGCGCGCTCGCGGGCGTCTCCACGATGGACTCGGGGTCGTGCTCGACGTGCGCGGCCGCGCCGGCGTGCTTCGCGGCGGCGGCGGCGTCGCCCTCGGTGTGCTGCGGGTCGGAGATGAACCCGTCGTGGAAGCGCGTCACAGGCGCGATCTCGTGCCGGATGCCCGAGTGCCCTGACGGCGCGCCCGCGGTCCCGAAGCCGGCGGCGACGAGCGAGCGGCGCGTCCACGGCGAGAGGATGGACGCGAAGTGGAACTGGGCGGCGGGTTAGCACAGTGCGACGGACACCTGCGGCGGCGGCGGCCGGGCCACGCACCTCCACGGGGCAGTCTGTCCACCGCTCGACTTCGTTGCGGGTGTCGACGAGGGCCTGGACGCCGGTCGTGTCGATGTGCGAGCTGGGGGACATGAGCGGGGCGGCACATCAGAAGGACGCGCGCGGCTGCTTACACGGCGGAAAAGTCGAGCACGACGGCGCGCAGGAGGGGCTTGGCCGCGTTCTCCGTCGTCGACACCCTGCTGCCGGGGTCGTTCCACGGCCGGTCGCTCGCGCGCACGTCGCCCATGTCCCTGCCGCGGCGCGTCTGCTTCTTGATGTAGTCGACGAGCGCGTCGTTCGCGAGCGACGAGTTCGGGTACAGGAAGCTCTCCTCGAAGCGGTACACGACGACGCCGGGCGCGGGCGGGTAGACCTTGAGGTGCGGGTTGATGAGCCCGTCCCCGGAGGGGTGCATGGGCACAAAGACCTCGCGCGAGTCGGCGTCGTGGTGCACGGTGAGCTTGCCGAGGAACTTGCCGCGCGGGCGCGCGATGCGGACGAGGAGCAGCACGAGCGACGCGGCGACGGAGACGTAGATGCCGTCCTCGATCGTTGCGAAGATCGTCACGACGACCGCGACGGTCCAGATGACGAACTCGATGGGCGAGACGCGCCAGAACGAGTACACCTGCGACGGCGACGCGACGAGGTCCGCGACGGCGTGGATGATGACGGCGGACAGCGCGGCGGAGGGGATCCAGAAGAAGGCGGGCGTGATGCCGTACAATGCCACGATGACGACCACCGCGGAGAACAAGCCGGCGGCTGGGGTCCTCACACCGGACTTGGACTGCAGCGCCGAGCGCGAGAAAGAACCGGTCGCTGGGTAGGCACCAAAGAGCGTGCCGATGGTGTTTGTAACACCGATGGCGATGAGCTCCTGGTTTGGGTTGATCTTGTACCCATTGACACGTCCGAATGCTAGAGAAGCGGGTGGGTCAATGCCGGTCTGTGCGGGGGAGTGGCTCGCGGAGCTTACACTTGGAGATAGCGATATGCTCGAGAAACAGAATAATGGTGGCAATCGGCAACTCTGCGGGCGCGTTCGATGTGATCAGTCGTGTGAGCCTTGGCCCGGATGAGAGCAGTGCGCACCTCCGGCAAGAGCACTGACCAGCTTCGGATCGATGTCTGGTTGTCCCATGTGCTGGAAGCCCCGGGGCACATTCTGTAATATCTTGATCGGGTATGACCCAGAAGCTGACCTGCGGTGACGCGTGTACAGCCAGGACGCAAACGTCAAAACGATGATGACAAAGGCATTCCTAAACACCCCGACAAAGAAGAACAATCGGGCTGCCAGAAAGGAGATCAGCGGTGAGCGTGTGGTCCATGTTTCAACGCCCGGTAGTAAATGCCCACCTCTCCTTGGGTAACGGCTCGACAGCCATTGGCAGGCGAAGCGCACAATGTACAGCGTTACCAGTCCAGTGAGACCAAACGCAGCATCGAGTTTCGTCTTGGGCAAATGCTTCAGCGTCTGGATGATGACCTTGTACGTAGCGGCGCGCGTGCTGTGCGACGATGAGTAATGGTTCATGGTTCGAGAAGTAGCGGCTGAAGTGACTCACTCGAAGCCACTGAGACCCATCAAACCGGGTACTTGGCCAGAGACAATGTTGATGGCAGAACCGGTCATGAATCCGCTCACGGCGGGGGCAGGGATGAACTCGACGAGCCACCCCAGGCGAAGCAGACCGATGCCCAGGACGATGAAACCGCAGATGAACGCGACGGTGGTGGCAATCTGAGGGCCTTCCCACTCGCCAGGATGCGCTGCTTTCACATGCTTGATAATTTGCGAGACGGTGAGCGACATGACGGCGACGGGACCGATGGAGACATCCTTGGAGGTAGCGAAGAACTGCGATCGAAGTAATGAGGGGCGGCCCTGAGCGAGCAATGTGGAGCTTACGCAGTAGACTAGAACACCGACGAATGAAGAGTAAAGGCCGTACTCTGGGGGCAGTGTGGCAATCTAGGGCGACGGGAAGGATTAGCCATGGGGTCACATTTCACCAGCGCCGTATTGTATCACCTGTGCGTAGGACATGCTTTGCGGGATCGCGACAATGCCCACTGTGAGTCCGGCGATCGCATCACCATATGCCCACCCAAGGTCTGCTCAGCGGCATCAGTACAAATTTGATGTCCCCACCGCGTTATCACGTACTGTACCGGTGAATCCAGCCAAGGATCGGGAAGAGAGAGGCCACGTAAGTTATGGCCTATGGGCGAATCTGTCAGCGGGACCGCCGATGGAGAGGAGTAGGCAGACCTTCTGGAGAGGGTTGGCGAAGGCCCCCTTGGCCCAGTCCCTCGGGGCGACGACAGGGACAGGATCCTCGGGGTAGTGGATGACGCGCTTTCCGAAGTTCTTGACTCTGGTAGCCATATCTTCGAGTGCGATCCTGGGGCGAGGGGGGAACCTACCAACAGCAAGAATAAATTCGCGGGCATTTATACGATCTAGAAATGAGAGGGGGCGGCGGGTCAGCGAATCAGGACGTAAAGGTATGTCTGCACTGGACCGCTCACGGACATGCTGAGTCTAGAAATCTTCGTTTTTCTCACGGACGAGGATGGGCGGGTAGGGCTCCGCCGGATACGTGGGGCGTCGTTGACTGAGATCACCACGGGAGAACTGGTGCAGAAGACAAATCGGCCAGGTCCCCCATCTGTCATCGCCGACTGATGTCCAAGGGTCCTAATTTCACGCAGCGGTGGTGGTTTCCCGCAAGGCGAGCGGGTGATGGCGCACCGCTGATGGCGCACCGCAATAGTCCGCACGACGGACTCGGCGATCGGGACGTCGCGATCGAGATCAAGATCCTACGAGGGAGTCGCTACCGAGGTTCCAGGGTTTGCGGTTGCGCCGAATATAAGACTGGCCTCTGCGGCGGCAGTAAGTGCTTGCCCATGCAGCTCGCATTCCACGCCTCCCGCCCGCACCAGGTCTCCCACCTGTCTCGGGATTCACGGGATGGCCAGCGTCCTGTTATATCGACCCCTTCACGCATCCGTGTATGTCGTATTTGCTAGACACGAGCGCTGGCATTGACAGGTGGGCTGAGTATTTGACCTCGAAAGTCTAATCACGCACCGATGCTGCGCGAGGCAATCACCTCCACAACGAGCCCCTGAGAACACCAGCCTTGTACCATGCACCTCCCGCCGATCGACGGTCGTGTCTGTCCACGGACGCCCTGCCTTCTCTCGGGCTCTCACCCACCCCCGATATTGGCCCCAGGGAACGCACGCGGATGTTCCCACAACTCACCACCTCGACCGCTCCCATATCACTCAACGCTCAGCCTGCGAGATCCCGTATACCCCGCACATGGCCTTACGGTGTGCACTGCGCTTGCACACGGGTTGCACGCGGCGACCCTCAGGGTCATTGGCACTCCGCCTCGACTCGTAAGGTAGAGCTCATGCACAAATGACCACTATCACGTGATGCAACTGTGACTGATGGTGACAGTTAGCGCCTAACGCGTCGCGCTTTACACGAAAGGCTCATAGACGTGTAGCACAACCACTATTACGGAGCATGCTGCAGATACATGATAAGAAATATATTTGATGATGCGACAGATAATTCCTTGATAAATGCACACCTGAGATCATTAAAAGTGCG